>JAXCMG010000071.1:597902-613078 GCA_034642415.1 Podarcis siculus | reverse complement strand
GAGAGAGAGAGAGAGAGAGAGAGAGAGAGAGAGAGAGAGAGAGAGAGGAGGGAGAGTGAGGGAGAGAGATTTTTTCAAAAAAAAAATAGTCTCCTGTATGAATGGCAAGAAATAAAGCAGATCTGAAATCTTTCTTCTCTCATAGTCGCTTCTGTGCCTGCTAACAGTCTTACAGTTCAATCCTGTGTTTACTCAAAAGTAAGCCCTACTATGCTTGGTTTTCTGTATTCATTGTGTATATGAGGAAAGACCACAGCTCACTGCAAGAGAACAAATGGTTTATTCGAATATCCTTTATTAGGCATAGCAAACCACACATTATCAAACAGACACCGTATACAAACTGTGCAAAATACGAGCTCAACATAACAAGGTTTGTCCCAGTCAGATCTTTAACTGCAAGAGAAGAAATGGTTTATATTCCAGAGGCCCCTGGTTCAGAGCTTACCCACACCTCGGTTAGCCCCAGAAGTCCCCCCCCCAAGGATTTCCCTGTGGTTAGCTCTGAATCGGAAAAAAATGGCAATTGGGTCCATATTTACTGAGACAAAATGATGGTCCAGCACATGCACTGCCTCACCTGCAGATGTTAAACAGCACAGGGGATAAAGGCTCCACTGGGCTGACCCTCTGGAAACACAATTGTCCAAGTATTACCGGGACCACCACAATGTGGTACAACCCACCTCTGCAGAGGAGAAAAGCTGCTGAAAGCCTAAACCTCAATAGATGGTAATCTGAGCATGGCAAGAGACTGAGGTCAATATGGGGTTTACCTCGAGGTAACGAGGTACCACTGTATCTGACTTATAGAAGACACCTGAAGGCAGCCCTGTTTTTAATGCTTGATCTTTTATTGTGTTTTTAATATTCTGTTGGGAGATACCCAAAGTGGGTGGGGTATGTATAAATAAATAAATAAATAATATTACTACAGTGGTACCTCGGGTTAAGAACTTAATTTGTTTTGGAGGTCTGTTCTTAACCTGAAACTGTTCATAACCCGAAGCACCGCTTTAGCTAAGGGGGCCTCCTGCTGCCGCTGCGCCGCTGCTGCACGATTTCTGTTCTCATCCTGAAGACAAAGTTCTTAACCCGAGGTACTATTTCTGGGTTAGCGGAGTCTGTAACCTGAAACGTATGTAACCTGAAGCGTATGTAACCCGAGGTACCACTGTACTGCTGTAATCATCACTAGGACTTTCTTCAAGAGGAACTTGCTGGAACTCAGTTCTGGCACCTCGTAGGTGGGTTCCAGAACCTATTAATAGCACTAATAATAATAATAATAATAATAATAATAATAATAATAAGTGGGTTTTCCCCCTAAAACCATGTTTGGGAGTAGTTTCCTTTTGACTCAAGAAAATCACCATTTTATAGTTCAAATCGGGGAAAATAAATACAGTAAATGGACAAAAGTACAAAGATTCACACAATGTTTAGGCGTATGTGTACCCCTGTGTCCCCCCCAGAAAAAAGCACTGATTATTATTATAATAATTATTATAATATCCCCACCTGACTGGGTTGTCCCAGCCACTCCGGGTGGCTTCTAACATATATAAAAACATAATAAAACATTCTAAAACCTATACAGGGCTGTCTTCATATGTCTTCTAAAAGTTGCATGGTTACTTATCTCCTCGGCTCAGGGGTTGCATAACTCCATACCCTCCAATATTTCTTCGATGAATGTAGGGGCTTCCTAAGGAAAAGTGGGGCATTCTGGGGTCAAATTGGAAACCGGGACTTCTTCTGTGAATCTGGGGCTGTCCCTGGAGAATAGGAAGACTTGGCGCATCTGCATCTGTAGCAGAATTAAAAAATAAAGCCCCCCCTCCCCATTGGTCTGCCCTGTCTGGCAAGGCTGCCTAGCATGTGACCCCTTTCCCAGCTCCCATTAGTGCAGCCACAAGAAAAAGAAGCAGCCAATGCCAGGATCAACTCAGTAATCGGAGTTTGTCTTTCACCAGCTTAATGCCATTATTGAACGCCCTTGCTTTCCAACTTGGAAACACGGTTTCCCAAATGAGCTGCTCACTGAGGCGGTGGATGTGAATTAGCAGAAATTGTTAGCACATCAGGAATGTGAATCCCTTTTCCTGTTTTTCAGAGTCCGTCAAGGGTGAAATGCTGGAGCCTGATGGTTTCCTCAGCGAGACAGGCCATCCCGGAAGCTGGAAGCCTTGTTATTGTTCATTAAAATGGTCAGGGGGAGGGAGAGACCAAAGAGAGAGAGAGAAATCAACAGTTCCTGTCTCCAAAGGTTTAAAAATAGGTTTTTGATGTTGCTGGTGTATCCTTCTGTAGCTTCAAATCAGTTACTGGCAAAAGGATGTGTTTAAATAGGACAAAGTTGAAATGTGAGTTTTATTTAGACGGGGGAGATATATATACACCCAGCACTTTCTCTATTTATTGTATTTTAATCAGACACAGTGCATTTCTGCTAACTTACAGGGATCCAAAATACTAACTAAGGTTGTATACACATTTAAAGAACCCTGGGGAATCATGGTTTAAACCTCACAGAGCTACACACTACAGTTCCCAGGATTCCTTGGGGAAAGTAATGCGCTTCAGATATATGGGTGCACACACAGCCTTAAAGGTAAAAGTAAAGGGACCCCTGACCATTAGGTCCAGTCGTGGCTGACTCTGGGGTTGCGGCGCTCATCTCGCTTTATTGGCCGAGGGAGCCGGCGTACAGCTTCTGGGTCATGTGGCCAGCATGACTAAGCCACTTCTGGCGAACCAGAGCAGCACACGGAAATGCCGTTTACCTTCCCACTGGAGCGGTCCCTATTTATCTACTTGCACTTTGACATGCTTTCGAACTGCTAGGTTGGCAGGAGCAGGGACTGAGCAACGGGAGCTCACCCTGTTGCGGGGATTTGAACCGCCGACCTTCTGATCAGCAAGTCCTAGGCTCTGTGGTTTAACCCACAGCGCCACCCGCATCCCTGTACACAGCCTAAGTTAGGAGTAATTGGTGTTTAACAGGCCAAGAGGTTCTGAGGGGCAAACAACACATTATGCTGGGAGATTCATGGCAAATATTCTTATAAACACACACACACACAAGAGGAACAGGAAGCACAAATGACTCACGCTTCCGGTTGTCATGTATGAAGAGACACTTGTCTCAAGAAGGAGATACACAGGCCATCCCTGTTTTGGGAACATGTTCTTTTCCAACATGGAGAGGGATGTGAATGTTTCATTTTAGATGTTGCAAAGATGAAGACCACAAGAATCCTAGGTAATTTATACTTCTTGTCCTTGACCACCATTTCACATGACACCACCATCTATTCAGCGATCAGTGAAACAAGCTTTGGGCTCTTCTGCAAACCTCCTCTCACCTCTTCCTGCATGGCTGGAAGGACTTTGCCAGAATTTAGTCCCACTTTCCTCTAATCTTGACTCATCATACTGTACAAATTCAAGATGGCGGTTTATCACAAACTTGCAGCACTTTCCAAACAAGACAAGCCAACTTCAAACAATGAGTTATTAAGCTGGTCTGTGTAATTAACAAGGGTCTGTGATAAAACACAGGATTTGGTTTGAATGAAGTAACAATGCGAGATGAGGGGAAAGTGAAACTAAACCGTGGGGGGGGGGGAAACCCTTTCTCTTCAACCATGTGAGAGGAAGGGGAATGGATGAGCCCAATATGACAATAATCCAAACTGAACTAATGATTCTTCTAAAAGCATAATTTTGGACTTAATTATGTATCCATTGTTTGTCACTTCTCTCAGTCCTATACTAGACACAACACATCTTTCCAGACACTTCTACTTTACAATGACAATTTAGGGGAAATGTCATTGTGCTCACTTGGGGAGATTGAGTATTGAGGATCATTTGGTATGCCTGCTTCTTGCAGTTAGTCAGGTCAAAAAATGTACTCACATTCCCATCCCCACAAAAAAAAACACCTGTTTGCTTTATTCTTTCCCAGTTTTCAGTTGGCCTCCCTCTGCTATAGATTTAAAGCCCCCTTGGTAGTATACTTCACAAGAACAAAGACGCTTGTATTCAGCAAGCCATCACCTATAAATGGTTATGAAAACCTATTCATTCTGATTTCTTTCCACATCTGTAAGTTTGAACTGTGCTGTTTCTTTAGCCAGTTGCTTGAGTGAGATGTTCTGACTTCCTTAAATGCTTACTGCAGTTAACAATGAAATAGAAATGGGGTCAGCTTTAAGGTCCTACGGAACGTAATTTCTTCCTTCATGACAGAGGAATGTGATCTGGTAAGCTCAGATTCTGTTACAGTTTCAGAGCTTTTTGTTGTTTAGTCGTTTAGTTGTGTCTGACTCTTCGTGACCCCATGGACCACAGCACGCCACGCGCTCCTGTCTTCCACTGCCTCCTGCAGTTTGGTCAAACTCATGTTGGTAGCCTCAAGAACACTGTCCAACCATCTTGTCCTCTGTCGTCCCCTTCTCCTTGTGCCCTCAATCTTTCCCAACATCAGGGTCTTTTCCAGGGAGTCTTCTCTTCTCATGAGATGGCCAAAGTATTGGAGCCTCAGCTTCAGGATCTGTCCTTCCAGTGAGCACTCAGGGCTGATTTCCTTCAGAATGGAGAGGTTTGATCTTCTTGCAGTCCATGGGACTCTCAAGAGTCTCCTCCAGCACTATAATTCAAAAGCATCAATTCTTCGGCGATCAGCCTTCTTTATGGTCCAGCTCTCATTTCCATACTTCAGTACCATTTCAGAGCTTACCTTCTCAATATTGTGTCTTCTGCTTTATCCATCCCTAGTTTGTTTTCTCCCCAGATTTCTAAAAGTGGGTGAGGCTCCATCCATTATGAGCAGAACAGAATAGGAGTATAAACACAATCATGCAAAAGTGTCATGGTCTGGGTAAATAATAATAATAATAATAATAATAATAATAATAATAATAATAATAATGTGGGAAGGGTTTTAATAGGTAGGAGAGGATATATTAATTGTAATTTATCCCCCCAGGCACCCACATGTGTGGGTGGAACAGAGTTTAAAAGTCCCACCCTTAGCTGCAAATTTGAAGCATATAGGAATAAAAAAATTTTTTTCCTTCCAGTAGCACCTTAAAGACCAACTAAGTTAGTTCTTGGTATGAGCTTTCGTGTGCATGCACACTTCTTCAGATACCAGATGGTATCTTCAGATGGTATCTGAAGAAGTGTGCATCAGATGGTATCTGAAGAAGTGTGCATGCACACGAAAGCTCATACCAAGAACTAACTTAGTTGGTCTTTAAGGTGCTACTGGAAGGGGAAAAAATTTTGTTTTGACTATGGCAGACCAACACGGCTACCTATCTGTAACTGGACATATAGGAATAGACTGTGAAGCTTTCATTTACATGTGTCCTGCAGCAAAACAAGCTGCCTCCCCCTTTCTTTACCCCACTTAGCTAAGAAATCAAACAACAGCCAGGGATGTATCTTTAAAATAAGATTTACTTATTCTTGAATTTGTTCTCAGCTACAGCAGCATTAAAAACTATGCAGGTAAAATACTTCTATTTACTGAAGAAACATTCTCAGGCATGAGCTACAGCTAGCAGAGGGCATGTCTGCCCTCATGGGGGGTCAAAGGGAAAGAGAAAGAGGGAGAAGAACAGGAAATTACTATATGTTCCTTCCCTCCCAGGAGAGGAGGGGAAATGACATCACCCATAGTCCTCTCTACCAATTACATTTCAATGGTCTGAGTCTCTGCTTATCAGCAATACGGCTCTGTGGTTTTAACCCTTTCTCATGCTAACTTGTAGCAAGGATATGCATTGTTAGGTTGGGCTGCTAAATCTCCTACAATTTATACCCAGACTTTCCCCCCTCACATTTTTTCTACCTGAGGTGAATGACAAGATGGCAGCCCTTCCCCATTCAGAAGCTGATTGGACAGGCAGCTGACCTTCATTCAACGCTAGTATTGAAATCAGTTTCACCATACCTGAGGCAGCAGGCATGTTTAGAGGGGCCAGGGCACTCTGTGTTGCATACACAAGCCTGTGCTCCAACAAAAGGGAATAGTTGGGATTGCTTACAGGATCACTGATTGGCTAGGATCACATGGTCTAAAAAAGAAAGACTCAGAGCTGCTGATTGGGCAGAAAACAAACCAAGGGCAGCACTGGTGAGCCAGGGACCTTTGTGGATTTTTCAGGCCCCGCAAACTAGTTTTGCAGAGGAAACGTTCACACACAAAGCTGCATATACGGCCATAATTCTGAATGTCCCAAGGCAGTTCACAATTAAACAGACCGTATAGACGGTTCAGTAGTTAACACTGGGATTAACTGCTTTACAAAATCCACAAACCCTAAGAATATTTACATAATCTCACGGACAACTGATGGGGGGCTTTTGCTACGTCAGGTGTTTAGCAGCTAAGGAACAAGTCTGAAAAATCGCAAGCCTTTCCCCCCCTCTTTAATCTTGGCATAACATTTCCCTTTCACAGCTCCTTTGGTTTCAAGAACTCAGTGATGTCTGCCAACCACAAAATGCCTCTGAGAATTAAGCAGCATAATGACTAATATATCCATTTAGTAGGTGGGTAAACAGAGAGGCTAAGAGAGGCTAAGTGAGCGGTCCTGGGTCAATCAAGTTGAGAGATGTAAATCCAGGTTCTCAGCCTTTACCTTCAATTCTCACCTGCCACCTATAGTTCAATTCCCTGACACAGCCCTAGAGCCAGTTAGCAACATGTCCTTTCACATAAAACGAAAGCCTTCTTCTGACAGTTAATCATTTCTTTCCAAGCTTCCAACCTCCTGACCTTTTTCCTGCCGGCCTTTTAGAACTTTTGCATCATGCGCTTCAAAAAAATGGTTGCAGGACTTATACGGAATGTGATGTCCTAAACTTATGGGCACAAATAATTCCAGGCATGCCACAATTCAGCAGTCCCTTCAAAACAGGGTGGGGACAGCAAGAGAGAGAAACCAGGACATCTCTTTCCTGACATTGCAGCGGCCCAAGAGACAAAACCATCTCTGTATAGGCTAACCTTGCAAATGTGTTAAAAAAAAAATCTTTAGATATTGCTGACTAGGAAAAAAATGAAAGATTCAGTGTCCCCCCGCCTTAAAATCATAGTGTAAACATTAAACACGGTACATACAGCATAACTTTAAAAATACTAACAGTACGTGCTTATTTTGCTCTGGCTGCTGGTACTATGTGTACTGGAAAGGTGTTTAAGAGGCCTCCAAATTTGACCAAGGACCCTAAGTGAATAGAGTTGTGGAGGAGCCTGGGTGTGGATTTTCTATGTCAGTTGAGACTGCCCTACACCTCAAGAGGATTTGGCAGGTATGACCTTTTCTACTGAGCAAATGACTAACTGAACTGATCTAACATGGAGCCTAAAATAGAGGAGATGAGTTTGTCCAGATCTGGATTGAAATTTTTTTTTTTTGAAGGGGAGATGTGGGGAACTTATTACAGCTGTTTCCACCACACTTGGTCTCTAGTATGTGGCTGAATAAAGAGCTACACAGTCCCCGCTGCAGCTTTCTAAAGCTAAATGTTCCCTAAGAGAGAATTTATTTATAAAAGGCTAAAGATTGCATTTAATTCATGATGCACTATTCTTGATCTCTCGCTCTCATCCGAAGAACTGAATGCGGCTATTTATTATCAGGCCCATTGTATAAGAATCCATCTGTGTGTACACCATTCAAAAATAGAACGATAGCTAGGGACGTACCAGCAAAGTTTCTCTGCAAAAAAGAAAAGAAAAAAATATTCTAATTATATTTAGATAGTCTACAGCAACAAAGTCTGCATTTGAAGAGAGACGAAAGCTGATTCTAATCCATTACTAGTTTTAGATTATGTTGGGCAGAAATATTCTTGGGAGAAAAGCAATGACAAACCTAGACAGCATCTTAAAAAGCAGAGACATCACCTTGCCAACAAAGGTCCATATAGTTAAAGCTATGGTTTTCCCAGTAGTGATGTATGGAAGTGAGAGTTGGACCATAAAGAAGGCTGATTGCTGAAGAATTGATGCTTTTGAATTATAGTGCTAGAGGAGACTCTTGAGAGTCCCGTGGACTGCAAGAAGATCAAACCTCTCCATTCTGAAGGAAATCAGCCCTGAGTGCTCACTGGAAGGACAGATCCTGAAGCTGAGACTCCAATACTTTGGCCACCTCATGAGAAGAGAAGACTCCCTGGAAAAGACCCTGATGTTGGGAAAGATGGAGGGCACAAGGAGAAGGGGACGACAGAGGACGAGATGGTTGGATAGTGTTCTCAAAGCTGCCGGCATGAGTTTGACTAAACTGCGGGAGGCAGTGGAAGACAGGAGTGCCTGGCGTGCTCTGGTCAATGGGGTCATGAAGAGTCGGACACGACTAAACGACTAAACAACAACAACAATCACCAGTGCTATTTTTCTAGAAAAAGTGGTGCCGGAACTCACCATAAACATCTCCCTTGTTCTCTCATAATGGCAACGGTGCCCACCTGAGAGGAGCCAGAACTGAGTTCTGGCTGAAAAACGTGCTGTCTATCACTAACTGTAGGATAGTAGTCCTAAATACTGTCAAACTATAACCATTTGTCTCTCCTGCCCAATATCCTTCAGATAACAAATCCCATATTGTTCGTAGTAGCTGTTGAGTACCATGTCAGATGCATTAGTAACAAAGTGATATCAGATTGGAATCAACATTTATACACCACTTTTTATTAAGATATCCAAAGCAGTATATAAACTTCAGTGCTTTATATCATACTTTTGCTTATATAATATGTTCCAGCTCCTCCTCCTCTTGCTGTCTTCAGAGCAGAGCAGAATTATTAGAGCTCTGGCTTACACCCCCCCCCCAAATCAGGGGTGGGGAACTTTTTTCAATCTGAGGGCCACATTCTTTCTAGGCAACCTTCCAGGGGCCAAATGCTGGTGCTGGGTGGGACAAGAGACAACTCCAAGGAATGCCACTAGAAAGGGGGTTATGCAAAGGGTTGAGGTACCGATGCAAATGTCATAAGTGCGTACCAGTCTTTAATCCTACTCCATGAACAAGTGTTGATGAAGTTAGGGGAACTCCTTTGTTGGATGACAAATGGAGGGATTAACTATTAGTAAAGGTAAAGGGACCCCTGACTGTTAGGTCCAGTCCCGGAAGACTCTGGGATTGCGGCGCTCATCTCGCTTTACTGGCTGAGGGAGCCGGATACAGCTTCCGGGTCATGTGGCCAGCATGACTAAGCTGCTTCTGGCGAACAAGAGCAGCGCACGGAAACAACGTTTACCTTCCTGCCGGAGTGGTACCTATTTATCTACTTGCACTTTGACGTTCTTTCGAACCGCTAGGTTGGCAGGAGCTGGGACAGAGCAACAAGAGCTCACGCCGTCCCGGGGATTAGACCCACCGACCTTCTGATCGGCGAGCCGAAGAGGCTCTGTGGTTTAGACCACAGCGCCACCCGCTTCACACTAAGTACTATTAGTACTTAGAGCAAGAAAGGGGACGCGGGTGGCAAAGTGGTTTAAACCACTGAGCCTCTTGGGCTTGCCAATCAGAATGTTGGCAATTCAAATCTCCATGATGGAGTGAGCTCCCGTTGCTCTGTCCCAGCTCCTGCCAACCTAGCAGTTCAAAAGCACACCAGTGCAAGTAGATAAATAGGTACTGCTGCAGCGGGAAGGTAAACGGTGTTTCCTTGTGTTCTAGCTTCCGTCACGGTGTCCCGTTGTGCCAGAAGTGGTTTAGTCATGACCCAGAAAGCTGTCTGTGGACAAACGCCGGCTCCCTCGGCCTGAAAGCAAGATGAGCGTCGCAACCCCATAATCGACTTTGAGTGAACTGAACCGTCCAGGGGTCCTTTATCTTTTACCTTTTACCTTTACTTAGAGAATTAAAAGAACTGATCACTAGAATGCAAATGGATAAAGGAGGCTTGGTTTTTAGGAACTGCAGAATTAGGAGAGATGCATCAGACTGGGATGCTGCAATGCTGGGCGAATATAAACTCATCTTGAAGTGACCATGGTCTAAGATCTTGACTCCCTCCATGCAGACTGAAGGTGTAAATTGGTGAATAAACCATATTTCTTAAAGCCATGACAGTCTCTGTCGTGCCTCAATTCTTCAAAGCAGCATAAACCCTGGGTGAATGCCTAGAACCTCATGGGCTCTTTCCAAAACTCAGCAGAGAAAGGGGCAGGCACCCGACTTTTTTTTACAGTACTATTAAAGAATTTCACAGTTATAATACCTAGTCAAACTCTACCAAATATTTTCCTTGATCCCTTGCCAGCATCAAAAGATGAAAAAAAATATTTTTATCATTCTACTTCCTTTCTTCCCACCTCTTCCCAATTTTTTTTAAAAATGACTATTCATTTCAGGGCCGTCTTACCCATAGAGGCTAGTGGCGCAGGGTGCCAGGGCACAAAGTTCTGGAGGGCACCAGGGAAGAGGTGGAGGCTGGACACGGT
The DNA here is from genome assembly GCA_034642415.1 of Podarcis siculus. Classification (NCBI taxonomy): domain Eukaryota; kingdom Metazoa; phylum Chordata; class Lepidosauria; order Squamata; family Lacertidae; genus Podarcis; species Podarcis siculus. The sequence goes on along the minus strand of JAXCMG010000071.1, from coordinate 602,604 downwards.
GCCTCCCAGTATCAGCTCGCCACCCTTGCCTGCCTCCGCCATGCCACACCAAAGCAGCACCACACCCAGAACCTCCGTCTGCCATGGCCACTGTGGCATGAAGCGGCCAGCTAAGCCAGAAGCTGCTACATCCAGCCTCTGCCTCTTCCCCGCCGGAGGAGCTGCCCTCCAGCTGCTGCCTGCCTCCTCCAGCCCCGCAAAGCTGGGCGTGTCGCTTGCAGCACCGTCCTCCCTAAAAAAGGTCGACAACTCTGGGAAATGGGAGGGGGGAGGAGGGATCTTTGCACCACGCACCGGATATGCTTAAGACGGCCCTGATTCATTTCTAAATCTCCCCTCCAGTTATCCTAGGTGACCCTGCAATGAAAGAATGCTAACTAAGCTTTCAGCTAGAAAGTCTCCCGTTTGTCTAGGGATGTTTGACTGCATGAATTTTCAGCACATTTCTTCCAGTGGTTTGTGCTAGGGACCCTTTAAGCATTACGTTGAGCACAGAGACTCCTTGACCGTCTGCCAAAGGAAGCTAGCATCTCAGCCCTTGGCTAGAGGACATAAAAGCAACATTATTTTGTAGATATAAAATGCACACATGAACAATGGACTTCTAAAATGGTGCCTTGTGCAAGCTGGGCTTTTCTGCGGGGAAAGAATGGTTCCTTCAAGCAAAGCTGAGAGATGTGCATTGTTTATTCACTTTTTGTACTCATCGCCATGGCTATTAATAGGTACCTATCAAAAATATCTTCCTATAAATAACATTTGAAATGCCAAATGCCCTGTGTCTCTTTGATATATGTCTCCACTGCATTATTTGTATACTGTGCATCATTATGAAAGCAAACAATAGGGTGTTTTTTAAAAAAGGACCTTGACCGTAACTAGTGATTGGAGAGTATGAGTTCATAGAGGGGTGTGGTGGGGATTTATAAACAATGAACATTAATCTCCGTTTTCCAAAACATTCTAAAGAAACCTGGCAAAGCATAACAGGAGCTGAAATGGATTTGCTCCCAAAAATACGTTTGCAAATTTTGATGTTGAACATCCTCTTCCTATTTGTGGATTGAATGTTAGATACTTGTATATGAAACCCTGTGACATTCATATTTGATACACGACGGCTGATATTTCTCTGCATTTGATAACTAACACACAGTGTATTTAACACACAATGTAGATATTTGATTAGGGCTGCCATATGTCTGGGATTCGTCCATCGAAAAAAGCATCTGGGTGGAATTCCTGAAAATCGGTAAAAATGTCTGGGGAAACCCAGGCATATGGCAGCCCATGTTGGAAGTGGCTTGTTTTTTTTTTTTTGTTGTTGTTTTTTGCAAACCTCAGTTCGTCTGCACTGGCTACCAATTAGTTTCTGGGACCAATTCAAAGTGCTGGTTCTGGTCTATAAAGCCTTAAATGGCTCAGGACTGCAAGACCTCAAGGACCACCTCTTTCCATATGAACTTACCTGGACCCTGAGATCATCTTCTGAGGCCCTCCTTCATGTGTCTCCTCCTTGAGAAGTCCGGAGGGTGGCAACACAAGAATCGGACTTTTCTGCAGTGGCTCCCCATCTGTGGAATGCTCTCCCTAGGGAGGTTTGCCTGGCGCCTTCATTATATGTCTTTAGGCTCCAGGCCAAAACGTTCCTCTTCAACCAGGCCTTTGGTTGATTTGATTGACATCCTAAGCCCTTTTAAAATGTGTTGGGGTGGTTTTTGGGTTGTTGTTTTTATTTTGATGATGTACTTTGTGATTTTATATTCTGATTTTATCCTGTGAACCACCCTGAGACCTGTGGGTATAAAGGTAAAGGGGCCCCTGACCATTAGGTCCAGCCGTGGCCGACTCTGGGGTTGCGGCGCTCATCTCACTTTATTGGCCAAGGGAGCTGGCATACAGCTTCTGGGTCACGTGGCCAGCATGACCAAGCCGCTTCTGGTGAACCAGAGCAGAGCACGGAAACGCCGTTTACCTTCCCGTTGGAGCGGTACCTATTTATCTACTTGCACTTCGACGTGCTTTCAAACTGCTAGGTGGGCAGGAACAGGGACCGAGTAATGGGAGCTCACCCCGTCGTGGGGATTCGAACCACCGACCTTCTGAGTGGCAAGTCCTAGGCTCTGTGGTTTAACCCACAGCGCCACCCGTGGTATATATATTCAATAAATGATCATAACAGTAATAATTCATTTCAGTGTCAATGCTCATGATAGATTTTGCTCCACGTTAGACACTGCAATTCTCTGAGATTAAGCTTCATTTACAACACAATCCTATGCATTGCTTCTCAGAACTATGTCCCACTGAGTTCAATGGGATTTGCTCCATGGGACAACTAGGCAAAACTCTGATGCTCCTTCTAATTGTGCGTCATCTTGATTGGACAGCTAGTAGCATCAAACAGATTTTATTTTTCAAGCCAAGAAAATCTAAATATCCATCATTGCTTTGCAGAAGATGAATGAGCCCTTTATGAACGTGTAACACCAAGTGGTGTTTATCGTGAATGAATCAATCACTCTCAGGAGCTGAATGTGTCGCTTTGTTAGCCTCCAAATAATTGGGAGCCCTAAATGTGAAAAACTGAAACTGATACTTGAGTAATCTAATGTACCTCTCCTCAAACAGGGGATTGGGGGAAATTGAGGTAATGGCTCTATAGGAACATATAGCATTTATATGTAAGGAAGAGACATTGAATCATCTCTGTGATTTACTTCCCAGGAAAAAGAGAATTCAAGGTGCATATCCAATATCTGTGTAGAGGTTTTCCCCAGAGTCAAATAATGCTTGTTTAAATAAGCTAATATAAATATATTTAATTGGGCCAGGAACTGGAACCAATGATCATTTAAGTGATACAATGTTCATTTGACTGGTACAATGTTCACTGTACCAGTCAGACTTATTTAAGTATGACTGGTACAAATTTGGAAAGCCACATCGCTTATCAAGGATGGTCGCACAGGTATTTGATGCAGATTATCCCAAATAAGTATGAATATAGATGGTACCGATGCTCTGTAAGTCATACATTCTTATTTTCACATACATTACCTTTCAGAGAACACTAAAAATTATCTGGTATAAATTTAAAGTGCTTTCTAGAGTAAAGCCAGATGATGTGATGAAATATTTATCTAATCTTTGACAAAATTAATGTGGATTTCGGGCCTAGTGCACAGTGTGGCTCTGAACAGGTGTGTTCACTCTATCATTAATCTAGATACCTGTCACTATCTGTCAGCAGAATCTTACTGAACTGGTTGTGTGCATCTTCTGACATTTGTGGGGATGTTCTTCAGCTGCTATTACTAAATACCGGCAACTATAACTGAATGGAGACAATTGATTTGACTCTACAGAGTCTAGAAGTAGCCTACAGAGAATCTCTGGCAACTTTAGAGAAGTCCAAGCAGGCTATGAAAATGCATAGAAGAAAGACGATGCGTTGGAAATGGGAAATCGCTGTAAGGGTAAGAATGTTGGTTCCCTTGCCAACCTTTTTTCAAGCAATGAAAAAAATCTATGCTCTGGAAAAAAAGGACATACCTAGCAGTGGGCAGCCAACAAAGCTTAGTACACTGTTGGAAATATATATTTTTAAAGGCAGCAAAACAGCAGCTGTAATAGTATATTAACAGCGCAAAGCATAAACTCTGAGGACAAGTGGACATCTTGTCTCTGTGACTTGGTTATCTGTTTGTCCCTCCTTAGAAAAAGTTTGACCTGAACAGCAGGTGGCACCTAAGTACCTATTATAAATAGATTACCTAAAAGACTTTACTACACAGAGACTAGGTGTGTGCCCTTGCCTATCTGGAGGTTTGGACGGGTATAATTGAACAGCAGTGGTTATTTTTAGATACAAGTCTTGTTGACTTATTCCTTAGGCTGCAGTTCCCAACACGCTTACTAACACCACCATCCATGTCTGCTAAGAAATGTATTGAGTTCAACGGGGGTTACATCTAACTTCCAGGTAAGTTGTAAGTTGGACCAGGACATTCACCAAAATGCTTGTTTACAAAGCTATTGTACCATCAAGCTTACTGTATGCTTGTGAAACATGGACCACTTATAAACACCATCTCCAACTCCTGGAAAGATTCCATCAACAGTGTCTCTGAAAATTTTTACACATCACTTAGGAAGACAGGCGAACTAATGCCAGTGTACTGGAAGAAGCAATGATTCTTCAACATCAACTTCGTTGGACTGGTCATATTGTGTGGATGTCTGATTATCGTCTTCCAAAGCAACTACTCTATTCTGAACTTAAAAATGGAAATTGTAATGCTGGTGGTCAACAAACGAGGTTTAAGGACTGTCTCAAGGCAAATCTTTAAAAAATGTAGTATAAACACCAACAATTGGGAAACACTTGCCTGTGAGTGCTCCAATTGGAGAACAGCCTTTACCAAAGCTGTCATGGGCTTTGAAGACACTCAAATTTAGGATGCAAGGCAGAAATGTGCTAAGAGGAAGGCACGCTTGGCAAATCCACACCGTGATCAACTCCGCCGGAAAACAATGTCCCCACTGTGGAAAGACATGTGGATCCAGAATTGGCCTCCACAGTCACTTACGGACTCATTGTTAAAACCGTGTTTATGGAAGATAATCTTACTCGGCTACGAGTGGTTGCCTAGGAAGAAGAAGAAGAAGAAGAAGAAGAAGAAGAAGAAGAAGAAGAAGA
>JAXCMG010000071.1:568869-597892 GCA_034642415.1 Podarcis siculus | reverse complement strand
GAAGAAGAAGAAGAAGAAGAAGAAGAAGAAGAAGAAGAAGAAGAAGAAGAAGAAGAAAGCACAGTTGCCTAAGACAACAGAAGTAAATTAAATTCATTGAGACTTACAGGTAACTGTGCATAAGAGTGGATCATAGAATTGTAGAGTTGGAAGGGACCCCAAGGTTCATCAAGTTCATCAAAGTTCATGCAGGAATCTTCTGCTCAACATGGGACTCAAACCCACAACCCTGAGATTAAGGCTCTCAAGCTCTACCATCTGAGCTATCCACCATCTCCTGTTGATATAGGGATGGTACTTTTTTCTTTTACTATGCTTGGTGGGAAGATTTTGGCCCAGGATCCTTGAGTTAAAGATGGGGGAGAAATGTGATTCTGCAAACCTACCTAATCCATAGTTTCTGAAGCAATACAACAGCTGAGGCACTTCCATTGTCCAAAATGCTCGTTTAAAATGCTCTTCATCATAGCAATATGCCCATGCCATGAGGAATTTGCTACATGGAAACAGCCACTATTGGAGAAAGAAAGAAAACTTAAATCATCTTCCGCACGGTACCCATTCCATGTCTTCACATATAGATGTGCTCCAACTAGTGTCTCTTTTACTTTCCCTCAAATTAGGGAAGAGCATAAATTGTTAAAGCAGCTCAAGTGCTTATTTATCCTTGATACTATTATAATTTTTATATGCAAGTCCCACAGCTATCTTCATTATTACAATCTTTTAAAACCTGCTGAACAGGATTGTCTTTCAGTATCATATTTACTCCCCCCCCCATTCTCAAATAATGGGCAAGCAAATTGGTTTCAGAAGCTTTTAATGAGGGGATAACCTAAGGAGGGAAAGACACGAGGGAAAGACAAGGATGGAAGAATTTTTGGATGTGAGGGTGTTCCCCAAAGTTCCTCAGCTATAACATTCGTTCCTAGCAGAAAACACTTCCCCTCACATTGAAAACACAAATGTTCTAACTGCGAACAGCAGTGTTTATATGTGACTCTTGATGAGACCTATGAATTCCAAGCTTCATTAATGCCTTTTGCCACATAGAAAATGACTCTGAAATGGTAGCTTTGTAGAGAATATCATGCAGGGTTCCAGTATGAAGAGAGATCCACAGCAGAACCGCTCTGAGTAGCTCATACATAGCTCTATAATTATAAATCTGCCAGGAATAACCATTTTTCTCTGTTGTTAATGCAAATGAATTAATTAGTTGCAACAAATTAAAATTAGATTCATCATTTGTACTGACATAGCCCCAGCATGCAGCTTGATCACCAGCTAGAAAAAGACAGGCCTTGCATTCTTATGGGGCAATAAATAAACAGCCAGAAAACACATTGGTACAAAATTGATGGCCGACACAGGAACACTTAATCGCATATGCATATTCTTCCTGCCCTGAGTTTCTGCTGATCCTGGTTCACAACAATGTGGCTTTCATTCATAAAAAAGCTAATTCAGTAACATCTGTGTATTCTATTTGTACTGCCAACCAGTCCATTTTACACCTGTAGATACCTGTGTACCTGCAGGTACCTATAAATGTATGTTGTTGGTTTTTTTATTGTTATAAACCGCTTTGATATACAATGGTACCTCTGCGTGTATATATACACCAGAGTCAGGCTCCCATGTGAGGCAGCCTGTTGTGGGGCGTGTGGTCACGCCCCCTCCAAAAATGTGCCCGGGGCCATGACCCTCCACGCTACACCACTGCTTTAGATGGTTGTCCTCCTTTGCAGTCCCTCCTGTGGCTCTCCTTGTGGTCGCGTGGGTTATATTGCCACTCAGCTGAGGAATCCCTTAGCTTAGTCACAGCTGGATTTGATATTCTGTTTTGTCAGAAAATCCATTTTTCTGTACACTGTGAAATGCCGGGTCAGAGAAACATTTGGTCTTCATTTTGGAGTTGAAAGACATCTTCACACCTTTCACTGTCTTTATGAGCTCTTTGAATCCTACGTTTCGACAACCGTCCTTTACAAGGAGTGGTAAAATCAGTACCGCTAGCTGCAGAGTCTCTGGCCGTTCCGCAGCAGACAGAAGTGTTTCTTTTCATCAACACCTTCCTAATTACCCTCCATCATTCTCACAGGGGATGCTGCAGTAACTGAGCTGTTCACCCTGCTCTGAGTTATTAGCTTTTATAAACTGAACAGTTTCTTCCTTGCCTATAAATGAGAGAAGGAAACCTTATTGACAATTCACAGTATACAGTGGTTAAGCATAGAATTTTTCAATGCCTCTCCTCAAACTACAGCTTCTTATTCGCGATGCGTTAAAAACGCATTATTGTGGACGATCTTATAAGATAGAAACTCATGCTGAGCTGAAACGCTTTCCTGTGTGCATGTGTTTTTGTGTTTACCACTCTCCATCAATGAATGAAATAAGAAAAAGCATTAGAAAATTATGAAATGGGAGAGAGGTAAAATGTGAAATTCTCAGGGTGGAGAATTGGCTGTATTTGGTTGGCTGTATTTGCCAGTGGTGTAGCATGGGGAGGCATGGGGGGTTGCCCCAGGTGCATAATTGTTAGGTGGCACAAACTTTCAACACCCGGTGCTGCCTCAATACAGCTATGTGCTTCCGTTGCTGGACTCCGGCATTGGACACGGCTTCGTCGTGCAAACCAGGAAGTGACCTCTCCAGACAACAGAATGCCTCTTCTTTTCTTATCTCTGTAGCTGTGATGTCCTGGGTGACGAGGACACTGTTAGGTAGCTGAATGTGCATGTGTACTCTGCCCATTTCCTTTCTTCCCAACGCCCCACTTTGTGCAGCCCCGGGTGCTGTAAACCCCTGCTATGCCACTGATACTTACCATACTTTGGCTGAGGGCTTTTGTGTCTCTACAAAGCCTCTCACCAATGGTAGACACTCCACATCTGTCCTTTGATTAAAGCCCAGGGAGAGACAAATTGTAACTTCACCCATGGGGCTGTTTCAGACCAGGAAGCATGGGCAGGTAAGACGGCTGCAAAATGCTTAGTGGAAATAAAGGAACTCTACCTACCTTACAAAGACAGCTGATCGCCGAAGAATTGATGCTTTTGAATTATGGTGCTGGAGGAGACTCTGGAGAGTCTCATGGACTGCAAGAAGATCAAACCTATCCATTCTTAAGGAAATCAGCCCTGAGTGCACACTGTAAGGACAGATCCTGAAGCTGAGGCTCCAATAGTTTGGGCACCTCATGAGAAGAGAAGACTCCCTGGAAAAGACCCTGATGTTGGGAAAGATCACAAGGAGAAGGGGACGACAGAGGACGAGATGGTTGGACAGTGTTCTCGAAGCTACCAGCATGAGTTTGACCAAACTGCGGGAGACAGTGGAAGACAGAAGTGCCTGGCGTGCTCTGGTCCATGGGGTCACGAAGAGTCGGACACGACTAAATGACTAAACAACAACAACCCACGTTACAAACACCAGGTAGACTCGAAAACACACAACCCCAATACCCTCCAAGTGTCCCTATTTTATGGTTACCAGATTTTTTTCAATGAATCTGGGGACACTTTTTTCTTTTTGAAGCTGAGTAGCAACAGGGATTCAGTAGTGGTGATGGTGAGGCAAAAGACCCTGGGCCCAAGCATACATGCATATTGCATAAAGGTTTCAAAGCCCTTCTTTTGTACCCTGCGAAACATAAATGCACAGTTTTTAAAAAACTGGGCAACGGCTGCCCGCCTGTGACTCCTGGGCCTCCCCCGATCAATCAAAACAAAGGGGGAAGGGGGCAGGAGATCGCACAAGACACATCATATGGGGACTTCCAGCAAGGAAAAATGACAGGCCCCATGGCAGCGAGCAGCTCCTGAAGCCAACTGTGCTACCAGCCTGGCTCCGGGCTGCTGAGGCTGCCACTGCCACGTTTCTCGGGGACATATTTGCAAATCTGGGGACAGTCCAGGGAAGGAATTTGTCCGGGTACAGATTTGCAAATCCAGGGACTGTCCCCTGGAACCGGGGACGTCTGGTATAACCCTACCCTATTTTCCAGGGACAGTCCTGGAATTACAAAAGCCACCCCAGCTTCTGATTTGATGCCGGAATGTCCCTATTTCCCCCACAAGCTCAGGGAGGATGATGAGCTGGGGCTGGTCCTGAGTGGCAGTGGTGGCAGTGAGGAAACATCTCATGGCCTCTCCATGACCTCTCCGTGGCCTCTGCTGCTGGCCTCCTCTCTTGGACAGCTTCTAACAGTTGTTGGAGAGTGGGCAAGGAGGAGAGGCCTACACAGAAACCACTTATCGTACTTCTCCGTGCATAAGACTAAGTATTTTTCTTGACAAACCATGCTAAAAAATGGGGGCCGTCTTATGCATGGTTAGTGAATTGGGTGGACGTTTGATTGGTTGCTGCCACGGCTGTTAGCGGCTATTGTTTGTGTTATTGGTTGCTGCATCAATGGTTGGCGTTGATTGGCTGATGCTTTAGCAATGGGGGGGCAATTGGCAGTGAGGGGACAGACGGGAAGCTCAACAGCTCTGTGCCATCTCCCCCCATTTTCTGAAATCTGAGTCCCCCAAAATAGGGGGTTTCTTATATATGGGGGCATCTTATAGACGGAAAAGTACGGTACCTAGATTGAGGGATTATTGTTTTTTCCTGTTCACTATCACACAAGCCATCATTCAGTTCTGTTCTGCTGTCCAATGGCGAACGAACCCTTATTATTGGGTTGCCTTCTTGCTGCCTCGGTTATTTCTAATATAGTAACCTGTGGCACTGTACTATGAATATTTATGCTAAAAAATCCACTTTTCAACATTTAATTAAATGTAGTATTTTAAACACGAGCATACCAAATTCTGCACTGTTGTGTAAGCAATTTCTTCTTCTAACACACCATGGAGATATCATTAATTTTTCATTCTCTTCAGTCACCATGGCAAAGGCCGTCTGTGGAGACGTTTTTATTGTTCTTTGGCTGGTAATTTGTCATGACAATTTTTCAAAGCTCCCCTCCACCCCCCACCCCTCAGTTCCTTTCTCTTAGCTGATTGAAAATGTCTTACTTAGTTCAATTAGTTTTTCCACTGAGATGCCGCATTTTTGATATAAAATGAGTTGCTAATTGCCCCCTAATACCGAGACATATATACCTGCTGTTGTTCTTAATGCTGTTATTAATAATAAAGTCTGGATCAAACTGTACACATGAAGGTGCCCAAAATTAAAACAGCTGTGGTAAAAGAAAGGCCTTTTTTGGGGGGGGGGGTGTCTTTTAATACATGCTATTTCCTGCTCCATAAAACAATACTTCTGATTTTCAATTTTATTTCAGAAGGCTAGTATTATTCATACATTGAGGGAAAGAGCAGTAATTAATACATAGCTTGTAATGGATTTCCCTTTTTCCCCCTGCCCCATAATTTTGGAAACATATTTACATATATATCTTCTTTGCTGTTGCTACTGCTGGTTTTTAAAAATCCTTCATAAAGCTGGCGAATTTAAACTGCTTTCACTGACAATCTTGTAAGCTTAACTACTGAACTCTTTATAACCCATTTAATAATGATAGATGATAGGAAAAGCAATAAAGGCAATTTAAATGTGTGCATTAAACATCTTCTTCAGGGCTCCGTGTCCGGCGTCTTATCATACGGCAGTATTTGTTTTCTGACTGTCTTGGGCATTTTCTAATAATGAATTTAATATCTCTGCACAGTCGGGTCAGGAACCATCGCAGAAAAGGAAGGCATTCTCCACAGCTGATTTCACTAGGTCACCAGCACATTCTGCTGCTGGTATCAGGCGGTAATTAGTAAAATTAATTAGCCTCAGGAAACCAAGCCACGTGACCCCTGTACTTTAATACACAGACTGGTTTCCATGGCAGCTCAAAGAAGAACATCACTCTAGCTGTTAAACCTCCTCGTTTCCTTTTATAATGCACAGCTGCAAGGTGTAAAGCTGTAGATAAATCCACCCTAAAGGGCTCTTTGGTTGAAGGTGGTAAAGCACTGGCAAATGATCCTGGAAGCTCAAGAGTTAAGCACATTATGTGACAAAACCTTACTTTCACCTTTACACTTTGCAAAGGTAAGGTTGTTCCTAAGCCCCAGCCTTATTTTATTATCTACTTTTCTCTGTTTCCTCCCTCCCCCTGTCAGAGCGAGGAGGCGAATTTCTCAGTGCCATTAAACTTTCATTTGATTCTGATACAATTCAGCAGCATATTAAGCTGAATACTAAGTGTTTGAGGACACAGCAGAAGCCCTTTTTATCACCCAAGGTCAAAGGCACACACCTGCTTCATCATCAAACCACCGCCCCGTAAAACTACCAAGCTTGCTCCTAAAGCCCTCAGTGGCCAAATCCTCGTCTGTGTTTGATGTTAGAAATCAAAACCCACGTCTTATTGATATTGCAAAACTATGATACAAATAAAGGAGGCGCGTCAACTTCAGGGGGCTGAGGGGTCTCCGGCCCCCTCAATATCTGGAGGCAAAGGGCTTGGCCCCCTGAATGTTGAGGTGGAAGAGCAGGGCCGGATTTACATATAAGCTAAACAAGCTATAGCTTAGGGCCCCACTCTCTTGCCCCCCCCCAATATACTTCTTCTTAATTGTATTTTACTATTAATATAGGTAAAGGTAAAGGGACCCCTGAACATTAGATCCAGTCATGTAACTCTGGGGTTGCGGTGCTCATCTCGCTTTATTGGCCGAGGGAGCCGGCATACAGCTTCTGGGTCATGTGGCCAGCATGACTAAGCTGCTTCTGGTGAACCAGAGCAGCGCATGGAAACGCCATTTACCTTCCTGCTGGAGTGGTACCTATTTATCTACTTGCACTTTGACATGCTTTTGAACTGCTAGGTGGGCAGGAGCAGGGACTGAGCAATGGAAGCTCACCCCATCACAGGGATTCGAACCGCCAACCTTCTGAACGGCAAGTCCTAGGCTCTGTGGTTTAACCCACAGCACCACCCGTGTCCCATTACTATTAATATACTTCTTCTTAACTGTATTTCAGTTCAACAATTACTTTAATAAAATACGTATTTGGTTATGTGTTGTTATGTGCATTTTAATAAAATACACATTTGTTATGTGTAAATGGCTTTAGATACTTATTAGGTCCATAAATTACCATACAGTGGTAGCTCTGGTTACGAACTTAATCTGTACCGGAGGTCCGTTTGTAACCGGAAACCGTCCTCAATCTAAGACACACTTTCACTAATGGCGCCTCCCACTGCAGGCGTGCCTTTGGCACGCAATTTCCACTCACATCCTGGGGCAAAGGTCACAACCTACTTCTGAGTTGGTAAAGGTAAAGGGACCCCTGACCATTAGGTCCAGTCGTGACCGACTCTGAGGTTGCATGCTCATCTCGCTCTATAGGCCGAGGGAGCTGGCGTTTGTCCACAGACAGCTTCCGGGTCATGTGGCCAGCATGACTAAGCCACTTCTGGTGAACCAGAGCAGCACACAGAAACGCTTTTTACCTTCCCGCCAGAGCGGTACCTATTTATCTACTTGACGTGCTTTTGAACTGCTAGGTTGGCAGGAGCAGGGACCGAGCAATGGGAGCTCACCCCGTCGCGGGGATTCAAACAGCCGACCTTCTGATCGGCAAGTCCTAGGCTCTGTGGTTTAAACCACAGCACCGTTAGTGGACCTCATAACCCGATGCATGTGTAACCAGACGCGTTCGCAACTGGAGGTACCACTGCATAGCATATATTCAACACAAAAAACAGCCACAAATTGTTGTTAACAAAGGACAGCTGGACATATAAAGGACCCCATCACCTTCAGTAGCTTAGGGCCTCATCAAACCGCATCAAATCCCGCCCTGGGAAAGAGGAGGGCAAGCTTGGAGGTGAGCTCTGCACTTGGCCTCCTCTCAACATTTGACCTTCCCAACTTTTGGCACCCTCCCATCACGGGTAAAAGGTAAAGGACCCCTGACAGTTAAGTCCAGTCTCAAACGACTCTGGGGTTGCGGTACTCAACTCGCTTTACAGGCCAAGGGAGCCGGCCTTTGTCCGCAGACAGTTTTTCCCAGTCATGTGGCCAGCATGACTAAGCCACTTCTGGCAAAACCAGAGCAGCACATGGAAACGCAGTTTACCTTCCTGCCGGAATGGTACCTATTTATCTACTTTCACTTTGACGTGCTTTCAAACTGCTAGGTTCATGAACAGTCACAAGTACAACACACAAAGGTCCAAGGCGCACTGTCCTCACCAACCGGGTCGGGCTGGAGTGCTGCGTCTTTGGCAAGACCGTCTGAGGAGCCCAGCACTCCACTGCTGTGGTATAGCGTCACATGTGTGTGGCATCATGCGCATGTAACGCCATGCAATGCATGGCGGGCCCCTTCACTGCTGGGCGCAACTTGGTGCCTCTGAAATAAAATGTGGAACACACATAGTCCAGGATATTCTAATTAGAAACTTGATTCAATTTAAACTTAACGACAAAACTACCTCATATGCACTTTCCAAAGGAATGCAAGAACCAAAGCATGAAATTCACGCTTCTTGAATTTTTGCAAGGCAGTTCTCCAGCCAAATAATGCCTTACAAAAGACCTAGAACAGGGCAACCATAATGATGAAGAGGATTTTTCATTGATGATTTTCAATTATATACATTTCAATAGTTTTACAATCATTCAAACATTTCAATACTCAACTTCCTTCCTCCTCCTCCTGCGGCTCCTTTTATTTATTTACATCAGTTCCTGCATATTCTAAATTAACTTAACATATTCTTTTATTCATCTACTTTAATTGTGAAGCTTCTGGTTATTACAATAACCCCACCAACGTCCTTATCTGTTTACAGTTTATTTGTACGTATTTAATAAACAATTTCCACTCTTTTATAAAAAGTTTGTTATCTTGATTTCTTATTTTTCCAGTAAGTTTCGCCATTTCTGCACAGTCCATAAATTTTTCTATCCATTCTTCTTTTCCTGGGACTTCTTCTTCTTTCCATTTTTGGGCAAATAATATTCTTGCCATTGTAGTCACATACATGAATAAATTTCTATACTGTTTAGGTAGCTCTACCTCTATAATTCACAGAAGAAAAGCTTTTGGTGTTTTGTTTTGTTTTTTCAAATGTTATTTTAAACATCTTTTTCAATTCATTATATATCATTTCCCAGTAAACTTTAACCTTACTGCAAGAACACCACATATGACAGAAAGTACCTTCTTTCTCTTTGCATTTCGAACACTTATTCGATTTTGATTTATACATTTTTGCCAGTTTACTTGGTGTTAGATACTGAGTTCTGTATAAAAACTCACAAATTGATCTCTCGTTTCTTTAGGCTTTTCCACAACTCTGCCTCCTATATTAATTTTATTTATACAGGATTTTTCTTGTCTTTGTTTTATTTGCCATGCTAATAATTTCCTTGGTTTGTTAGCCTGTTCGAATTGTGTGTTTTTTTGTTTTTTAAATATTTTATTTTCCACTCTATTTCTTGATTTATTATCATTCTGAACAACTGCTATCAATAGGGACATATTGGGAAGCTTTGTAGCTTTTATCCAGGGGAACAGCATGAGAAAACTCTACTAAACCCCTTCCTATGTCTGCTAAAAGATGTTAGGGCTTGGGTTTCAATAAAATGAGGGTCTAGGCAAGAGATAAAAGAATTCTGCCAGCATGTTGATACAATCATTGTCAGAAACAGCATATTCCTCTGAGTCCAATTTCTGAACAGCCTTCTCTTGTGCTGGATGTTTTACTTTAATGCATCCCTTGCCGTTGGAAATGACAGCCTCCCTGCATTTATTTAAGCTCTCTGCCCCACTCCTTGCAACTTGCACTGCAAAGCAAGAAAATGGAAGCTGCTGAAAGCAAAAGCCATGCTTTGCAGAATCAGGTAGGCCGGTGTCATTGCAGCCAAAACATTTGTGCAGAAAATGGTGTGATTTTAGTAATTATTTAGCTTCGCTCAATGGCTTAATAACGGAATATCCAATTTGCACTGAACTATCCGGTGCAGAAGGGACGCGGGTGGCGGTGTGGGTTAAACCACAGAGCCTAGGACTTGCCGATCAGAAGGTTCGGCGGTTCGAATCCCCGTGACGGGGTGAGCTCCCGTTGCTCGGTCCCTGCTCCTGCCAACCTAGCAGTTCGAAAGCACGTCAAAGTGCAAGTAGATAAATAGGGACCGCTCCGGCGGGAAGGTAAACGGCGTTTCTGTGCGCTGCTCTGGTTCACCAGAAGCAGCTTAGTCATGCTGGCCACATGACCTGGAAGATGTCTGCGGACAAATGCCGGCTCCCTGGGCCTATAGAGCGAGATGAGCGCGCAACCCCAGAGTCGGCCACGACTGGACCTAATGGTCAGGGATCCCTTTACCTTTACCTTTATCCGGTGCAGAATCATCCTGAATACCCATCTCAGAACAGATGTGCATTGGGACCATGTGTCTCTATTGCTGCAAATCTCTCCTTGAAATCTTCCTTTTCCATGAAGCCTTTGGCATAACTATTCCTAGCTCAAACAAAAACTTCATCACATGTCATTGCATTTGCTCATACCCAGATGCCTATGAATAGCTCACAAGTGGGACATGAACACAACAGCACTCCCCGGCAACTGCTATTTGGAGACAAACTGCCCCTGATACTGGAGGAAATATAGTCATCACAACCATCAATAGCCTTCACCTCCATGAATTTGTCTGATCCCCTTTTAAAGCCATCCATGTTGTGGCAGTGAATTCCATATTTTCATGGGACAGTAGACACAATTATTGCAGTGTTGTGGGCATCAAGGAGTTAACAATCTGTGCTAAGTGGAAATGCTGTCTCAATATCATGTGATGAGTCAGCATCACAAGAGTGGGGAGCTGCCTCCTTGGTCTATAGCCAGCTAGTATAAAGAGGTATGGTTGACTTTCCCACACTGGCTTTTCCCCTGTATGTAATCCCACCTGTGTATGCTGGTTCCAGTCCCTCCAAGTGCCTCTATTTTCCAGGGACAGTCCCGGATTTACAAAAGCTATCCCAGTTTCTGATTTAACACCAGAAGGTCCCACTTTTCCTTAGGGTGTCTCTATTTTCTTTCTTTTTTCTTTTTAGATGATCTTTATTGAATTTTTAGTTACATACTATACATACGCATTCATTATGTTTCACATTTGTCTTTGCTCTCCCAAGCTAACTTCCCTCCTTCCTTCTTCCGGCTTTTTATGTCATCTTTAACTTTTTGCTTTGTCAGTGTGTCTCTATTTTCATTGGAAAAATGTTGGAGGGTTCAGAGTGCTGTTACGCTCATGTCCATCTTTCAGGTTTCCCACAGGCATCTGTGGGAACGAGATGCTGGAGTGCAGGGCCGTTGTTGCAGCCTAGCCACCTTGTCTTATGTTCTTATGATCTTAACTGGACCCTCTGGGATCTAACTACAAAACTAACTACTCCATCTCTGTACCCTCTCTTTATCCTGATTATCCCCCACAATCTTCCCACAGAGCCAACCCTTCTGTATTTGTTTTGTTTGCCCGGACTCTTAAACAATTCGTCATGTGGCAGATTCGAGACATGAAACGCAGTTAGCATTGGAGGGCTCAGAAATGCCCTGAGAGTGAGTCACAATCTCGGAAAAGTCACTGCAGTATAAAAAGCCCGTGGAACTCATCACTGTGAAAGCACGAGTTGAGATATCTGTAATTTGCACTCTCCGTAATCTGGCTGTTTAAAGGTAAAGGTACCCCTGCCCGTACGGGCCAGTCTTGACAGACTCTGGGGTTGGTGCGCCCATCTCACTCTATAGGCCGGGGGCCAGCGCTGTCCGGAGACACTTCCGGGTCACGTGGCCAGCGTGACATCGCTGCTCTGGCGAGCCAGAGCCACACACGGAAACGCTGTTTACCTTCCCGCTAGAAAGCGGTCCCTATTTATCTACTTGCACCCGGGGGTGCTTTCGAACTGCTAGGTTGGCAGGCGCTGGGACCGAGCAACGGGAGCGCACCCCGCCGCGGGGATTCGAACCGCCGACCTTTCGATCGGCAAGCCCTAGGAGCGAGGCTTTTACCCACAGCGCCACCCGCGTCCCTATCTGGCTGTTTATTGGTCCTTATTTTTGAATGCTGTAACATTTTTCAAACTGAAAAACAACATTTAAATGGGTGGATTAGCAAGATCAAATATATCAAGGCAATGGGGTTGAGAAGGGAAAAGTCACCTTAAGGTTGTAACAAGACTACCGTCTCTTACTGGAATGCAGGCTTGGATGAGAATTGGAACTGCTTACTCATGCTGCGCTGCCCCTGGGAATCATGCAAGTCTTTTGTTGTGATCACATGCTCCCGATCGCCATGGTAGGCTACTTTTATCAGAGTCGCTGGGGAAATAAAAGGACTGAGCTCTTAATGCCGAGCTTATGGTATCAAATGGAGTCATTTCAGCTCCTGCACTCGAGTGAACTTGTGCAAGCTGTTCTCACAGCTTGTTCAAATACCTTTGACACATGTCCCTAAATGCTTCCCTGTAGTACGTAGCCATTTCCCGTTAGAGCATACTTAACTTTTGTGGAGCACAGGCAAACAAGGAACGCTGTTTGGGATCTGCAAGTTCAGCGTTTGTTGATTTGGAAAGGTGTTTTCTCTTCCAGTTTTATTTATCTGGGAACGCAGGGGAGGCAAAGAATAACTCCGGCAGCAAAGCAGCAAAATCAAACGCAAATGTCACTGTGATCTCTTTTACGAAACCTCTGCAAATTTCACTTACTTCAGTTTCCTGTGATGCCATTCACCTGTTCAATGCTTGACGGGGACTCAACTGCAGGGTCTTAACCCCACCTCAAGCATGTCACTGTCCCTTCCCTTGGGATATCCACACATAAGATTAAGGAGAGACACAGTGGCTGTCTTCAGCTCTTCTGTCATACATAGTCTGTGGTTGTTCCAGATGGCAGGACTGGAACTGATGGGTGAGTATTGGAAGGAATTGTTTTCAGCTGAACATTGGGATAAACTTCCTTGTACTAAAAGCTGTTCAACAGTGGAACAGACTTTCTCCAGAGGTGCCCTCCCTATAGGACCAAGCCCCCCTTGACCCCCTCAATATTTGTAGGCAGGGGTCCAAGACTGCCCAGTGCGGAGGGGACAGACTGTGGGAATGTTCAGAGAAGCAGGAGAGGATATATTGTTTATCAATATCCTTCCTAACTTGCGCTAGCAGAGTTTTAACATTCCCCTTTAAATGCACAGTGGGTAGCTGGTTGCAAGCTTGTTTAAGCTTCTCAATATAGATTCCTGGTAAGAGCCCTTATTTCCCTCTTAAAAGAATGAACACACCACAATCTTATTTAAGATATATAAAAGTAGTTTACTCACATCATCAGTTCACAGATGGATATCTGAAAAGGCAGACTTAGTTACAAATATACAATATACATGTGAGTCTATCCCATATGGAGATAGTCTCTTTGTCCTGTTGGCCAACAGAGCATCTCTAGATAAAAAGCTGCTGGTCCAACGACGAAGTGAAAAGAGAGAGATATGGCTTCATGTCTTGTGCTTTTGTTACCTGCACAGGTAAGGTCACGCCCACTTCTAGTCACATGCAAGAGGAAGTATGTCCCAGCCCAGGAGGAAACAGGAAGTTTACAACCAGTTGGTCCAAACATACCCTTGCATGTCCAGTCTAGGAAAACAAGGAATGCTGTACTTGACTGCTACTTATGTATCACATCCTGCACAAAGGAGGCCTCTTCCCAATGATGCACACCTCCTCCCAGTGCATGTGCCCCACCGCACCATTAACCCCTGCTTACAAATGCGGCCCAGACTGCCTCAAACCACAGAGACACTGACCAAAAGTCCAGAAGCAGCAATATTATCAATTTACAATGGGGTGGAAGGTTCCCAAAGACTTTATATTATGAAAACCACTATGCAACTTAAACACAGATCAGATTACACAATTCAGAAAGTCTTAAGTTATACAGTGGTACCTCGGGTTAAGTACTTAATTCGTTCCGGAGGTCTGTTTTTAACCTGAAACTGTTCTTAACCTGAAGCACCACTTTAGCTAATGGGGCCTCCTGCTGCCGCTGTGCCGCCGGAGCCCAATTTCTGTTCTTATCCTGAAGCAAAGTTCTTTTTTTTTAAAAAAAGATATTTATTAAAGTTTCAAAGATTTTATAGAAAAAGATAACAAAAATACAAACAAAAATACAAACAATACAAACAAAAAGAAAACAAGCATAATTTCATTCCCTTATTTTCTTATACCTTACTTCCCCGACCTCCTCATACCTCCCCTTTCTGTATTCCAATTTCTGATAGTTAGTTCAGCAAATCCTCTCCCTTAATTTCTATTTACTTTTTAAACTTTCTTTTCTTACATAATCATTACAGCTGGAAACCACTTATTTTCTAAACCAACATCATTCTAACATTCATTAATTTTACAATGTTTCTTAAGATAGTCCTTAAATTTCTTCCAATCTTCTTCCGCCGTCTCTCTTCCCTGGTCTCGGATTCTGCCAGTCATTTCTGCCAGTCCCATGTAGTCTATCGTCTTCATCTGCCATTCTTCCAAAGTGGGTAAATCTTGTGTCTTCCCTGAAGCAAAGTTCTTAACCTGAAGCACTATTTCTGGGTTAGCGGAGTGTGTAACCTGAAGCGTATGTAACCCGAGGTACCACTGTACGGCTAGGCACAAGCTAAGATGTTGATCAATACCTGGAACCCCCCTTCGTCCTCCTTTAGAAGAGTGAGGGGGGCAGGCCTAATCATTTGTACGTTTTGGGTCCTGAGCAATGGGTTTGGGCAAGCAAGTGGGCACTCCTGTGAGCAGGATGGGTCCATGTCAGGGACCGGGCAGAGGAGGGATGGTGGAGACCCCCTCCCCAGCCTGACCCTTCCAGAGAAGAAGGAGACAGTTCAGAATTACAACAGGGGTTTGAAGGAGGTCACAGTTCAGAGGCAGATGAGGGGAAAGCTGGGAAATAGTGGGAGAGGAGGAGGAGGAGGAAGAGGAGGAAGAAAAAGAAGCACCAGGGGAGAGACAGCTGGCGGACTCAGTGTCTTTAGAAAGCATTCCAGACCCCCCCTCTAAGAACACGGCAGGCCTTGAAAGTAGGAGAGCAAAGAGCTCAAAGGCAAAAGGCCCTTCCCAGCACCCATAGCAATGACTCATGAGGAAGTAGGAGAGACAGAAGGGGTGGGGTTTCACTCGGAGCAGCACCATTACTCCAAGATGATGCATTTCTAATCCTCTCTCTGTGAATATTAAATAAACAGCATTGGTAAGAACTTTCCTTGTCTTATCCATTCCTGGCAACTTACCGTGGGAGGCTGGATCCTCTGACGCCTGACAGTCTGTTTGCATTGGCACATCCACTGACAGATCTCGCTCAGTTCAGGTGATGGATGTACGTGTGCTTCTTTATCAATGAAATACCTGCTCCAAATTACCGCACTGAAGCGGGAACTTCAGGTCAAAGACAGCACACCAGGGAGGGGCTGTTCTTTCTCCAACTCTCTCCAAAGAAAGCTGCATGCATCAGTGCAATTAAAGTACAACATAACGAGTTTGTAAAAAAGTAGGGTTGTCATATTCAAAAAAAGTGAAATTCTGGACAGAAAAGTTGTTGAGCTTTTTTGTGGAGGGGGGATACAAAGTTGTTGAGGGCAAAAAAAAAGT
Organism: Podarcis siculus; assembly: GCA_034642415.1. Classification (NCBI taxonomy): domain Eukaryota; kingdom Metazoa; phylum Chordata; class Lepidosauria; order Squamata; family Lacertidae; genus Podarcis; species Podarcis siculus. Next base: position 582,241 of record JAXCMG010000071.1, on the reverse strand, counting down.
TTTTAGCTATTTTAAAGGAAATTCGCCAAAATCTACACTTCTGATATGGGTTCCAATACGTCTGAATTTCCCCAGATATTCACATGATTTCTGGCCAGACGCTGTTTACGAGGGCCGAATACCAGCTATGTCCGGGAAATTCCAGACGTATGACAACCCTAGAAAGGATACAGAAAGTTTGCTCTGAGTATTTTCCAACTTCTGGCATTGATATGGTTAACTAAATGAAACCCAGGTGAACCACTTGCTGTTGCAGAGCTATGTTTGATTCCCTCTCCTACACACACACACACACTTTTCATGTCCCATTTTCTATTGACCAGTAATATGACAGTTTGGATTTATCAGAGGCACTCTGTGCTGAACAGCTTGGAGTAGGATATGTCACTGTGTCTTAGAACTCTGAAAAGAAAATGTCTGTAATAGAGTAGAGCAGTCCCCCCCCCCCAGGGCATCGTGACCATAATACTAGTAGATCAGACTGTGAGATCTTTTCTTATGAACTCGGTTTAATCACAAGAACCATCCTTCTTAATTATTTAGGAGTAAAAATGACAGGCTGTGCTAGTGTTGTGTACACAGCCTGAAAACAGAATACAGTATGTTAGTATTACACAGGCAGTACTTGAATGAGCTGTTCTGGAATTTTAGGTAATTATTTCCTTTGGCCAGGAGAGATAAAGACCAGCATCTGGGACAACAAACCACACATGAGAACAAACACTTCAAAAGGACACAATTTAATTATACACTCCCAAAACTTTCCCAACACAATTAACTTGACTTTTATTATTGAAAATGAAACTGGAATGGTTTGAGATTGAGCCTCCTAAAATCTAGAGCTTAAAGATGCCTTCTTTTAGAAGCCAAATGCTCTTGCTTTTTTTGGGGGGGGGGGGGTATGTGTGAATTTTCCATCCATGTGCAATGATCTACCCAAGCAGTGTACTCACATATTTATTTGGATCACCATCAAATATGACAAATGAGATGCCTTTCTCTCCTTCTCTCTCTGACTGGATCTCCAGTGACCATGTTTGGTTGCAATTAGGGAGGCCACCTATTCATCAGTGCCCCATGGAGAATGAGAGAGGAAATACATTACCAAGAGAATGTGTATGTGCATGTTCTATTTTATATGCATACATGCACATCTGGAAAGAATTATTATCATTTACAAAGGAATATAATACACCTCACTGTAGAGGGGAAGACGGTGGCTAGATGACATGTGTTCCTCCACAGTGTGCTATCCAGGTACTGAACTTTTTCTTGATGGACAAGAAGAAGAAGAGGAGTTTGGATTGGATATCCCGCTTTATCACTACCCGAGGGAGTCTCAAAGTGGCTAACATTCTCCTTTCCCTTCCTCCCACACAACAAACACTCTGTGAGGTGAGTGAGGCTGAGAGACTTCACAGGAGTGTGACTAGCCGAAGGTCACCCAGCAGCTGAATGTGGAGGAGCGGAGACACGAACCCGGTTCACCAGATTACGAGTCTACTGCTCTTAACTACACCACACTGGCTTCCAATGCCCTTTCCTTTCCTTCTCATGGTTCTCTGTCTTCATATAGAGCCTAGACCAGATAGTCCTTCAAGGAAACAGATATTTGTCCTATGTATCGAAGGATGAATGACCACTCTGCTTCCTCCCTCCTCCCCTGTTCACAAACACATGCTTCTCTCATGCTATTGATCCAAAAAACATGACCTCAGGCAGAGAAAAAGAAGCAGTCCCACTCCAGCATTATCCTCGATGTCAGGGACTGGACAGAGGAGGAACAGTGCCTGAAATACCCCTCCACCTGAACCTTCCAGAGAAGAGGAGGACAGCACTGGTTTGAAGAAGGTCACGGCTTAGAGGCAGATGAAGAGCAGAGTTGGGCAATAATGGGAAGCAGAGCTGGAACGTCTGGCTGACACGTTATCACTAGAAAGCATTTCAGACCCCCCTCCCTTCTCTCAGAACCCCAATGAGCATTGCAAGTGGGAGAGCAAAGGGCTAGTAGGCAGATGGCCTTAGGCGGCCACCGTAGGGTGGGTGGTGCTGTTGACGATTGAGGAGAGAAGGGGGCGGAGTTTATTCAGAATGACGTCATTACTCCAAGCAGCTGCATAAGTCTCTCTCTGTGAATATTGAATAAAAGACATTGGTAAGAGCTTCCTTGTCTGTCTATTCCTGCAGCCTACCATGGGGGGGCCATATTCCCTGACGCCTGACACTTGCATTCCTTGTGACACATGTCCTTCTCACCTTCCCGGTCCAAAGGGGGCAGTGATGGTGTGGCATCTCAACTCTTAGCATGTGTGTGTGTGTGTGTGTGTAAACACAAAGTCTGATGTCTGGGAAAGTCTGGAGTGTACCCTATCTTAAAGATGAGCCCTAAGACAAGTTCCAGGGTTGAGCCACGAACAAGGAGATGAGTTCCATGAAAATGTCTTCTTTGAAAAGTTCCTGGCATTCTCTGACTGTATTTCAGGCCTGTGTTGTTGAGAGCCTCCAAGAGTAAACTCCCTCTCCCCTGTTCCAAGATCTTCTGTTAGCAATTCACCTTCAACTTTGGGGAAAGTGCACCATCTCTCTCAATCGACAGTTATACATGCCCTGTCTGGTCACCCTCCTACACTGGCCTGAACGCATATTGCTCTTATGTCGTCAGCTTGACTCAATCCATTTGACCAATCAATAATGATTCAGTTTGTGTTGACACCTTCAGGATTGTTTAAGCTCCAAAGCACCCTCAGAAAGGCACATGTGTGGTCATGATCTTGCCAAGGGCATACAGGGGGAGCACTTATGCTTAAAATGCTTACCTTGGAGCACATTTTATCACTTTCAGCTGGAATGACAATTGCATGTCAAGACCCCGAGCCCTCCCCATTTGTTGAACAATAACACATGGACACAGTATTTTAGGTTAATGGGCAAATAAAGGCCACAGCTTTATTGGTTACAGAATGTGAGTGGCATTGGCATAGGCATAGGAAATGAACCGACTACAGTGGTACCTCAGGTTAAGAACTTAATTCGTTCTGGAGGTCCGTTCTTAACCTGAAACTGTTCTTAACCTGAGGTACCACTTCAGCTAATGGGGCCTCCTGCTGCCGCCACACGATTTCTGTTCTCATCCTGAAGCAAAGTTCTTAACCCAAGGTACCATATCTGGGTTAGTGGAGTCTGTAACCTGAAGCGTCTGTAACCTGAAGCTTCTGTAACTCGAGGTACCACTGTATATCTGACTCCTGCCCACCATGCGGGTAGTCTCATAAGGGTCAAACACCGGTAGGGGGAGCCCTGTTGATGTACATCAACTAAGAGCTCCCCCAGGGTCCCTGATGGGGTCGTGGCGTGGCCTTCAGAGAAGATCCACACCCCCGGATCCCTTTAACGGAATACCCTTGAAGGGGAGGGGCAGGTGATGGCCGCAACCTAACTTCCCAAGAACCAGGTTTTACCAATGCCTAACCGCCTAACCTTACGAAAGTTGTGATGATTGCCATGAGGTAGGTGAAAACCAAATGGCTGGTGCCAATTTGCCAAGTGGAAAAATTCCTACCAGGCCCCCTCAACAGGTGACCAACCAAGGTCCATGACAAGGCCAGGATTTTGAATGCATGAAAAAGGGGCAGGAGGGTAGGAGATCTGTGGAAGCAGGAACAAGAAGGGAGATCCCCTGGTTGCGCATCTGTTTAAATATGCTAATCCATGCCCCCGGCCAACCAGATTGGTTTGCCAGGGGCCGTGACATGGCCAGGACTTCCCTCATGACACGGGGGCTTAGCCATGACCCCACTGTGTATGGGGAGACCATGTGGCCTGCCCACAACACACCCCACAAGGAAGTGGAGCGGCCCTGCGGCCATTCTTGGAATGGGGCAGTTTGACCTGAGTGGTCTGGGAATTGCCGGTTTTAAGACTGGATTACTGCAGTGCACTCTGTGTGGGGCTTCCCTTACACCTGGTCTGGAAACCAAGTGTTTTATTATGTTTTATTATGTTTTTATGTGTTGGAAGTTTGCCCAAAGTGGTTGGGGCAACCCAGCCAAATGGGTGGGGTATAAATGGTGAGTTGTTGTTGTTGTTAAACTGTAGGTAGGGCAGAATGCTATGGCACAATTGCTGACAGGAGTCTATCAGCGTATGACAGCCCTGTTCAGAGATGTGCATTTGTCGTCAGAGCAAATTCAATGTATTACTGTTAGTATTTAAAGCCTTTAATATCTTGGGACTAGTTAACTTTAAAGATAGTCTTACTCCATATATGCGCACTTGACCATTTTGATCTCAAACTGATGCCTTTACAAGTTCATTTTGTACCTGTGAGAAAGTAATCTTTTTAGTCTAGCACCATTTATTCTCTGGAACTCCCTGGTCGTTTAATATTAGGCTCGCACCTTCATTGCGTTGTTCCATAAATTTCAATAAACTATAACCTTAAAGAAACCATTAAACCAATATTGCTTTTGTGCTAGTCTGTATACCAGAATTCAAGTGAGTTTTCCCACCTTTTAATGCCTGTGACTTGGATGTTCATCAGCTACTGGAAGCCATTTATAGCCTTGTAAACGTGGAGGCAATTATATTATGGCCATTATATCAATTGTCACATAAAAAGGGTTTTCTTCTTCTTCTTCTTCTTCTTCTTCTTCTTCTTCTTCTTCTTCTTCCCCCTTTCTTTGCTTCTTTCTTAGGATATTCTTATTTGAAGTTTCTCATGCCAAATGTGTGAATTTAATTAAAGAGAGAGGAGGAAATACCCGTCACATTAATTGAGAAAACCGTGTACGCTTCAGTCATAGAGCTGCAGTGTCACTGTCAGTTGAAAAGTCACAAACTCCATCAAATACAACAAAATGCAAGAACTTTGCCTCCTCAATATTCATGAACACCCAGAGTCTAATGATCTGACAGACTGACATGCTAGTCCTCTGTACAATAGTGTCTTATTGCAGACAACATAGATTCCAGTCCTGAATAATAAATTGAACTGGAAAGACAAATAGCTCAGAAGCAGATTAGGCTCCTTCCCAAAGTTGTGGATACAAGTCAAAACTAGTGGCCTGTGCACACTCCTGATATTTATAATATTTGTGTGTACAAATTGAAGTTGAATGGTCGCCAAAAAAATTGAGGTCAGCTGAGGCCACTCAAACTAAGTTAGGTTAGGCAACAACCTAGTGAAGCTGTAGTAGTTGCACGTGTCCTCAGAAACTTCTGTCCATTAGCATGCCAAACCTCAATCCAAAGAACTTTTTCTTACATTGCTTTTTTGGAGTGTACTCCTCACGGGTTCGGAAAAAGAATAAAGTAATGACAAATGGGTACCCTTGTCACTTGCTTGGTAAATTGAGTTCCCTTCCGCGTTGTGAAAACAGAAAGAACACAGTGAGAATGGGAACATCAAGACCTGAAAAATCTGTCTTTGATCTCTTTCTTAAGAACTCACCAAGAGCACCATGACATTCTGTGAGGAGGGTGGAAGTTAAAAGAAAATAACCCCCTCCATCCATGCCACAATTCTGTAGGATGATACTTTTTCTTTATTTCTTCAAACAGTTGAGGGGGAAACATTTAAAGTCACAGGCTTTCTTCCTTTCTTCCCCTTTGCTTGATCCATAATAATCAGAATTTGTATTTCTACCCTCGGTTTATTTGGTTTCCCTGGGTGATAGCTAACGAAGTAGACCCATTGAAATTAATTTGCATGACTAACTTAGCTTCATTAATTTCAATAGGTGTGCTCTGAGTAAAACTTTGTGCAATAGCACTCAGTGTTTTTATGCATTGTACAGCACCTTAAACACTCTCTTGGACTGGGGTTGTCTATATTCCAGTCCATATTCAGATATGAAGCTCACTTCTGAGTAGGTCACTATGTTTCTTCTTGCCCCTGGAATCTTTGTAGCTTACTTTTCCAGTCCCCTTAGGGACCAGGATGCATTTTTTCTGTGGTGGTTTCATCTGAGATCAGGTAGCCCCTAGAAGTTACTTCTCTAACTACTACAACACAATAAGTCCGGGTGTATTTTAACGAATCCCTCTCCCTCTCTCCAAAGGCAGATGTGAAAACCTAGCGAAGAGGTTTAGACATGCTTCCTGCTGCGGCATAAGGACCAGATATCTTAATGGGGTTTACTGCCAGCTAAGTGGGCACAGGATGGCAACCCAGGCTTTGGTTTAGGGTTGGCATGGGGGGTGGCAAACAGCTGTATGGCAGACAGAAATTCAATAGTTTAAGCCTTTCCTAGTACAGTGGTACCTTGGGTTACAGACGCTTCAGGTTACAGACTCTACTAACCCAGAAATAGTACCTCGGGTTAAGAACTTTGCTTCAGGATGAGAACAGAAATTGTGCGGCAGCAGCGGGAGGCCCCATTAGCTAAAGTGGTACCTCAGGTTAAGAACAGTTTCAGGTTAAGAATGGACCTCCAGAACGAATTAAGTTCTTAACCCGAGGTACCACTGTACTGAAGTACAATTGTGAGGAGAAAATCACCAGGACTACTCTCTAATTTTGTGTTCTACCATGGCCCCCAACAACAGCTGTTGTATTGTGCTGTGTTATCCCATTCCCCCAACAACAGTCATTTTGTGTTATGTCACCCCCCCCCATGGCAACCATTTTCTGGGGTCCACAGCACTCTCTCAAAATTCACAGCATGCCTACTGGCCTCAGCCTAACCAAATCACAGGGGGGGGGATTAAATGGGAAGTGGGGGGAACCATACACCCCACTGTGAGCTTCTTGGAGAAATACGTGGTCGATAAATGCAATAAACAAACAAATAGGTTGGCAACCTCTGCTTTAGGAGCCAGCTTAGTGCTTTCTGGGTGTTGTTGAATTAAAAAACATATGAACCATAGGTGCCAACTCCCTGGGGCCCTGGGTGCCCGAGCACCCACAAAATTCCCCATGAAGGGGACAGGCACCTGGAAATTTTGGTTTCAGGGCCATGCACGCTGGATGGCACCCAGGGCCCTGGACACCCACAGTCGTGGGGCCAAATCATCACTTCCTTCCATGAACCCTGACCATTGGCTATGCTGGCTAAGGCTGATGGAAGTCTGAGTTCAACAACATCCAGTTACCCAGCACTGTATTGGCTGCCCTCTGGGCAAATGGATGGCAGCCTTGGCAGCCTGCTGGAGAGTCCATTGAGATGGCTAAGAAACCACAGAGGTGTCTCTGATCCATAGAGCAATGACTAACTGATTTATACATTTTCATATCTTGCCAGCTCTGAAGAATGGAGCAGAATCAGGCATAAGGGGAGATCGTGCAACACAGATGTGCCTGATGAAGCTGGGAAACAATGCCTGAAGGCCTAAAATTAGATACAGCATTGTCTTTTCAGCTGCTTAAAATCCAGGAAAAAAAGGGATGGTTGCAAACATGAGTCAGTCACAAGAAATATAGAAGTGCTATTTTTCCGATAAACTTCTCTAGGCTATTTAGGTGTCGGGAAATGCTTTGAAAATCTGTCTGACCATTTCCTTCTCCTGCTCATCTCCTGGAAATATATTATTTTTGATCTCTTCAGTTGTCCTAATTTGAATGTCATCTATACTCTGCAAGAAAGGGAGGACTTCTTCCAGATACTGCTGTTACAATGGAAGTGTTGCTGGAATATGCTGGAACCAGGCAAAATAGACCTCACAAGCACTCCCATTGTGTGAGGCTCAGAATTGCCCTGCCCTCAAAAGGAGATATCAAAGAGCTGAGAATGTCAGCATTGGAAAGGTGACCATGCTTCCGACATATCACGTGTGATCCAGAAGCTTATCTAAAAATTTCTAAGTGTTTCTTATTGCACTTTTCCTAAACAAAGCAAAGTAATGGTTGAATAAGATCTGTGGAATTTCAGTATACCTGCGTGAGTTTAGAGCAGAGGAAAAGGCAAAAGGAGAGTCGAATCAAGGAAAGGATGAGAAAGGATGGAGTATGGCTGCTTGATTTCAGCTGAAGGTAGTACTTTCCTCTCAGCTTTCGACCATATTTTATCCATCTGTTCTCCATATGCTTGGATGCCTCTGGATATTGTTGCCCAATGTGGTTGCTGAGGTAGAGAAGGCAGCTTTTATTTCCGTTTGGACACCATTTTGAATCACAATGGAGGACTGAAAAGTTCCAAACTGCATCAATTTGGATGCTTCTGAATATACAGTCACCCAGTTTGGCATGATGGTGCCTGAGATGGAAGAGTAGGTTTTGGTCTGTGTTTGGATACAACATGTTGAACCCAGATGGCACACTGAATTGTTCCAAACTGCATTGATTTGGATGGTTTTAAAGATTTGACCCAATTTGATGTGATTTCACCCAAATAGGTATGGTGGTTCCCAAGGCTTAGGAGCAGGTTTTGGCCTACATTTCAAAATGGGTGGACACAATTTTGAATCAAGATGGTGGACAAACATCATAATTTTAAAGAGGTGGTGGGCAATTATGCCCTAAGCTTCATATTATTCCTGGAGGTATGTATCAGGCCAGTTTGTATCAAAACTCACAGAAAATGAATGTCGCACAAATCCCTAGTTGGAATTTTTCAATGTAAGCCTGAAGTTCATAGATTGGTTGCCTAGCGGCTAAGCTAAAAGATGCCTCAAATGCATGTAGACGTTGAATGTGTCTTGGTTTTACTTTAAAGATAACAAGGGATTGCTGACCAGGATCAGAAATGTGGTGGACAAAGAGGCGAGTCTAACTCTTCTCGCTCCCCTGCACCATAGTCTTAGTGAAAATCCTTTTCCCCAAACTGTGATTGAACCCTGAATGATAACCCTGAGATAATCCAAATAAAACACAGCCTCCCCATCCGACGAATGGAAGGGGTGCAGCAGAGAAGGTGATTGAAAGCAAGAACTATGAAGCAGCAACCCATCAGTTCAAGTATTTTTATTTTTATTTTTTAAAAAAATATTAACTTTTTCAAGAAATAGAAAGTAAACAAAAACAAAGAAAGTAAACACTTATATACATATTTTCCAAAATGAAAACTAATAAAAAGAAAAAAAGGAAAGGAAAAATAGAAGATATAAAGAAAAAATACAAAAGAAAAAAAAATACTTTTTATAACCTGGAATATAACCAAATTCTTGCTTCAAATACTGCAATATATAAATCTTAGTTAAAATATTATAAAAGACTTCCACCGCATTCACTACACATCTCTTAGTTGTCTTGCTCGCATTCAATCATTTCCCTTCCTTAGATTCTTTCATAATCAATCAAATCTTTATGTTCTCTGTATTCTTCACAAGGTTAGTCTGGACACAACCAAACTCTTGTATTTGAACCCTGTTTGTATAAATGATTATTTCTGAATTACATTTTTTGACTTATGCCTTATTAAATCAGTCAATTTTGCTAACTTCAGTTCAAGTATTTTTAATCTTTTATTCGATCACGTGCAAATTCCCTAAATACGTTAATTTGGTTTTTTGCCAATTTCCCCTAAGTGTAATTACTCAAGGTGCTTATATGATTGCTATAGTAAGGCTACTGATTCAGGATGTTCCCGGAAGGTGCATTTGCCATATCTGCTCCACTTCTGTTCTAATAATTAGGTCAGATCCATAGTAAACCATCACTGGCCTGAGATGAATTTCAAAGAGAGCTTTCTCTCTCCTCCATTTTTGCCTGAGTAACTCTGCCCAAGCCACTTGACCTACTGTGATTATGAGGCACTCGTTTCCATATCTACAAATCATAGAGGCAGTATTGTGATCTGTACCGCATCCAAGTACCATATTGTGCATCCACTAATGAGATGTCTGTCATTATGACAGGACACTAATGTTATAGAGGGAAGTCCATATATTGCAAGGACCTCAGGTGGCTTTCAGTGTGCCTTATTATTTAGATTATGCAGATACCATCTTTTGCACAGGGCAGTTTTGAATAAAAACAAGTAAATACATGCAATCCGCACAAAACACCCTCCATTAAAATGCACTGTCAGGGACTGGGCAAAGGAGGAATGGTGGAGACCACCTCCCCAGCCTGATCCTTCCAGGGAGGAGGAAGAGGAAGACAGTTTAGATTTACAACAGGAGTTTGAGGGAGGTCACAACTCAGAGGCAGAGGAGGGGGAAAGTCAGCAAATAGTGGGAGAGGAGGAGGAGGAAGAGGAAGCACCAGGGAGACAACAGCTGATGGACACAGTGTCTTTAGAAAGCATTCCAGACCCCCTTCTCCCAGAACCCAGAGAGCCTTGAAAGTAGGAGAGCAAAGAGCTCAAAGGCAGAGGACACTTGTAAGCACCCATAGAAGAGGTGACAAATGAGGAAGTGGGAGATTCACTTGGGGCACCACCATTATCCAAGAAGCTGGGTTCTACAGCCTCTCTCTGTAAATACTGAATAAAAAGCGGACGGTAAGAAACATTTCCTTGTCTTTGTACATTCCTAGGCAGTTGGCCATGGGAGCTGCTGGCAGCCACCTGACATGCACACAACGATGAGACACTGGATGACAGTTGCTAAGAACAACAGCAAACAGGTATCTCTTCTCAGTTTCCCAGTACATTTCCGAGCACAATTCATAGTGTTGGTGTTGACTTTTAAAACCCTAAATGGCCTCAGTCCGGTATACCTGAAGGAGCGTCTCCACCCCCATCGTTCTGACCGGACGCTGAGGTCTAGCGCCGAGGGCCTTCTGGTGGTTACCTCATTGCGAGAAGCAAAGTTACAGGGAACCAGATAGAGGGCCTTCTCGGTAGTGGCGCCCGCCCTGTGGAACACCCTCCCATCAGATGTCAAAGAGATAAACAACTACCTGACATTCAGAAGACATCTGAAGGCAGCCCTGTTCAGAGAAGTTTTTAATGTGTGACATTTTAATGTATTTTTAATCTTTGTTGGAAGTCACCCAGAGTGGCTGGGGAAACTCAGCTAGAGGGGCGGGGTACAATTAATAAATTATTATTATTATTATTATTATTATTATTATTCTCCTGAAGAAAAAGATGTGCCTTGACCAGCCTACTGGAGCCAGAAAGAGATAAGGGACCTTAAAGGCCCTTTCCTTGTTCATAACACAGAACTAACTAACTAACTAACTAACTAACTAACTAACTAAATTGTTTTCTTATAAGTCAGGGTCTGATTCTGTCTTTAAGACCCCATGGTGAAGGGAAGCATGCAATAACCACATCATTCTGGGAGTGGGTGGGGCTGCAAGCTGTCAGAGTGGCTCTGTGGGAGAACCACCAAGTCCTGCCCTGCCCTGTGCTAGGGCACCTGCCTGTTTTTACTTCAAGCTCCCTGCCTCCAGTACTTCCCAGCTCATCCCCTCCTCTGGGGTGTGACTGGTTTCCCAACACCAGGAGCCAGGATCCAATTCCTCTCCTGCTGTGCTTTACCTGGGGAGCTCTTGGTCAGGTGGCTTCCACGACTCCTCCTCATCCAGCCAGTCCCTGACACCTAAAGGTAAAGGGAGCCCTGACCATTAGCTCCAGTCGTGACCGACTCTGGGGTTGTGGTGCCCATCTCGCTTTATTGGCTGAGGGAGCCGCTGTACAGCTTCTGGGCCATGTGGCCAGACTGACTAAGCCGCTTCTGGCGAACCAGAGCAGCTCACGGAAATGCCGTTTACCTTCATGCCGGAGTGGTACCTATTTATCTACTTGCACTTTGATGTGCTTTCGAACTGCTAGGTTGGCTGGAGCAGGGAGCCGCTCCAACGGGAGCTCACCCCGTTGCAGGGATTCGAACCACCGACCTTCCGATCAGCAAGCCCAAGGCTCAGTGGTTTAGACCACAGCACAACCTGTGTCCCTCCCTGACACCTAGATAGCAGCGAAAGAAAGAAAGGAAAGAAAGAAAGAAATCACTGGCTTTGAACAGCCTAGTGAGACTGAATGGAGTAACATCTCAAACAACGAAATGAAATGCAGGGCCAGGTCAGAGATCGCAGGAGGCAGAAAGAACAGCAGGCCGGCAAGTATTGACTATGACATGTTCAATAATGCTGATTGACCCCCCTCTGTCAGAGACAGTATGCCTCTGAATGCTACTTTGGGGGATTGCAGGTGTGGAGAGCATTGCTGCTATCAGGCTCTTCTTGCAAGCTTCCCATAGGCCCAGCTACTGTGGGAACCAAATGGCACTGAAAGGATTCACAGGGCGAAAGCTTTAACCGCCCACAGACGAGGAACAATTCCTCGCCCATTAGCTTTGCAATATAAAATTTAAAAAGTGTCCCCAATTTGTTATTCCAATATTTTTTATTTTTTTTTAATATTTTTTATTGCGTTTCTTTTCATAGTTTTGTACATTCCAAACAGTACAGAAGAAACCAAGTACAAGAAACAATTTTTTGATTTTTTTTAACAAAAGAAAAAGAAAAAGAAAAAACCCCATTGGACTTCCCCACACCTTCCAGATCCGCGTTCTTTGTGATAACAATATCAGCAATTTGTTACCTTATTTCAAACCTTGTTACAACTTTCAATTATTATGTATCCGTATTCAATATATTATATCTCAGTTTTGATACCTTTAAAATAAACATAATATGTTTGGTTCACTTTGTCTTCTTTTCTCATTTGTCACTTATTTTACCATTTGCTTAATCATATTTGCTAAAGCATAACATTTCCATTTGTTATTCCAATATTGAGTTAATTGCAAAGAGTCGTTAGCAGCCATCATATTTGAGCTAAGAAGTAATGAAGGCAATTACCACAAAGGAGAGCTACACCGTTGGCTTTTTTATATATAGTTGCATCTGCTGACTGCTGCAGTTGAGAATGGTTCTGTTCTTGCAAACCTGCTCCTTTATTAGAGGAGCAAATTAGTTTGGACTCATATTGAACAATCCTTGATTGACTCTGCAGATGCTTTTGCCAATGATCTGACTGCAAGTGCAGCAATGTGGTCTGCTTCCATGCACAGGTCAGATACAATGCCTTTACACAATTTCATACTAAACAGTCCTATGTAACCAGGCATGACATATGTTACTGACAGTCCCCATCTACCTCGGCCCAGTATACCTGAAGGGCTATCTCCACCCCCATCATTCTGCCCGGACCCTGAGGTCCAGCTCTGAGGGCCTTCTGGCAGTTCCCTCACTGCGAGAAGCAAAGCTACAGGGAACCAGGCAGAGGGCCTTCTCGGTAGTGGAGCCCGCCCTGTGGAACGCCCTCCCATCAGATTTCAAAGAGATAAACAACTACTTGACATTTAGAAGACATCTGAAGGCAGACCTGTTTAGGGAAGCTTTTAATGTGAGACATTTTAATGTATTTTTAATCTTTGTTTGAAGCCGCCCAGAGTGGCTGGGGAAGCCCAGCCAGATGGGTGGGGTACAAATAAATTATTATTATTATTATTATTATTATTATTATTATTATTATTATTATTA
>JAXCMG010000071.1:545260-556857 GCA_034642415.1 Podarcis siculus | reverse complement strand
GCAGCTTTGCGCGGCCATCTGGAGCGGGGCGGGCTTCGCCCCCAGCTCCCGATGGCCGCGAAGAGCTGCGCTGATCCCGGGATGGCAGACAGCTCTGCGCCGCCATCCCGAGCGGGGCGGGACTTCTCTGCTGTCCCGGGGAGATTTTAAAATGCTGGGGGTCGGCAGCGAACGCTTCGCTCCCGCCCGCCAGCATTTTAAGATCGCCCGGGGCAGCGGAGAAGTCTCCGCTGTCCCGGGAAGGCAGGCGGGGGGGAGCAAAGACTTTTGCTCCCCGCCGGCCTTCAGAAGAGGTCCAGGACCTCTTCTGAAGGCCGGCTGTGGGCGAAAGTCTTTGCTCCCGACCGCCAGCAATTTAAAACAGGTCCCCGGAGATTTCCCTATGGGCTTTCGTCTTGCGAAGCAAGCCCATAGGGAAATTCGTCTTGCGAAGCGCCTCCGAAACAGAAAACCCTTTCGTCTTGCGGGTTTTCCGTCTTGCGAGGCATTCGTCTTGCGGGGTACCACTGTAGAATGATATGTTAATAATCTGCTTTTTTTTTTTTTTTACATTAAACCCTGTGAGTGAATCTAGGATAGTTCCGATGAAGCAAAATATGTTGCAGGAAAAGTAGATGTTAAAGATTTGCTATGTTCCTACTTTTACCGTTTGATGTGCAAAAATGCTGTGAGGAACTACGAGCCTTAGGAACATCAGAACAGCATTATTATTATTGTTAATAATAATAATAATAATAATAATAACCTCCCTTCATCCAAGGATCACAGGGCGGTTTACAAAGTTCAGTTGTGGTGGTGGAGCGCTGCATGTAGAGAGATGGTGCAGGCCTTGGGCCTTCCTGCCTGTGTGACACCTCCCTCTTCTCTCCCTGCAGACACATAACCTGATTGACAATGTGATTGTAGGCTCCTCAGTCCTGGGCAACCAGGCAGTCTGTGATGGGCAGGCCTCACAACATCTCTCTATTGTGTATGAGGTAGCACCTAGTGGTTAAGAGCAGTAGTCTCATAATCTGGTGAACTGGGTTCGCTTCCCCGCTCCTCCACATGCAGCTGCCGGGTGACCTTGGGCTAGTCACACTTCTCTTTGAGGGCCAGCAGCCATTGTACAATGGAAGCAGTTCAGGCAGCAGAGAAGTCTCGGGAGCTGGCCTTACGGCTGAGCAGTCTTGCTTCCCTGTTAAGTACAGTAATTTGATTCACTGAAATTGTAAATGTTTGTATGCATTACTATGTGTTTAAATTTGATTGGTTGGTAGCGTTCTCTAGTACTTCTCATGTGATTGGCTAACGTTGGTCACATGGGAGGTATCTAGTAAAGGAGAAACTCCATTTATGTGAAGCAAGATGAAAGTGTTTTAGAATCCACTGTGAACACTGCTAAGTTGAATTGAGTGTTGGGGTGCTTCTTCTCTGCTTGAAAGAAAGAGAGCAAAGCTGCAGGAGAAGATAAATGTGGAAATATCTCATAGGAGCTGCAAGGCATGGCCTAACTGAGATACCGAAGGCTGAGTGCTGAGCTCTAGAAAGAGGGAAATACAGGTGTTTGGAATTTAGAAGAACAGACTGAAAGCTCATGCTTGGAGAAGCATGTGACTGTAAATATTATGTTTTCATCTATAAGTTGCTGTGTTGTTGTTGTTTAGTCGTTTAGTCGTGTCCAACTCTTCGTGACCCCATGGACCAGAGCACGCCAGGCATTTCTGTCTTCCACTGCCTCCCGCAGTTTGGTCAAACTCATGCTGGTAGCTTCAAGAACACTATCCAACCATCTCGTCCTCTGTCGTCCCCTTCTCCTTGTGCCCTCCATCTTTCCCAACATCAGGGTCTTTTCCAGGGAGTCTTCTCTTCTCATGAGGTGGCCAAAGTATTGGAGCCTCAGCTTCAGGATCTGTCCTTCCAGTGAGCACTCAGGGCTGATTTCCTTCAGAATGGATAGGTTTGATCTTCTTGCAGTCCATGGGACTCTCAAGAGTCTCCTCCAGCACCATAATTCAAAAGCATCAATTCTTCGGTGATCAGCCTTCTGTATGGTCCAGCTCTCACTTCCATACATCACTACTGGGAAAACCATAGCTTTTACTATACGGACCTTTGTTGGCAAGGTGATGTCTCTACTTATAAGTTGCTGTAAGTAAATGTTAAAGTCTGGACATTGGTTTAATTTCCAAAGAACAATGACAGTCATCTATATGCTTTGAGCTTCTTAGCTCTGCTTTCGCTACTCTGACATCAACATTCCCATCCCTTCCTCTTCTGCAGCCCTATGTGCATGATCTGAAATGGAAAGTGTACTCCAGACTTTGTCAACCTGGCATTCTGCAGACATTTTGGACTCCCAGCAGCCACAACTAATGAAGTCCAGCCTAGTCTAGCAAAGGCTGGCCTATCAAATCAAATGAAAGACTTTGTTTTGTCCTAATCTATTTATGTAGGGAAGTAAGTGTACATATGAAGGGAAGGGAGAGTACCACAAAAAAATCCAAGCGAGTCTACCTAGCAAAGAAGAAATTATTATTTTTTGCCGTCTAATTCAATTCCACTCTCTGATACACAACAGTAAGTGAAATGTTAACCAATTTGCCTTTAAATGAACATTTGTTTTAATATAATTCCTAGACATTTGCTGGCATTTGGAATTCTTCTCTTTGAAAGAGACAATCATTACCGTGTGATTGATAGTACAACGACTATGTATATAAGTACATTAGCGGGGAAGGTGCGAGAACCCCGTTCGGAAGATTTTATTAAATTCTTTTTGAGTGTTCTGCACACTATTGCTTTGGCATTGTTAAACACCGTCAGCATTGAAATGCAGTTTGCAATGAAATACATTCCCAGCTGACTGTATTCTAGCGAATCATGCCTTAACGTGTATTTCCACCCAGTATATACTATTTGGATTCATCTTTTCCTGTTATGGGATGCCACCTTTTTCTTAGAAGAAGCTCTGTTCTCTTAAAAGGAATTCAACAGAATCAGCTTTTCCTGTCATGGAGATGCATTGACTGGGAAAACTCCTGGCTACATTTCAGAGCTTTTGGGGGTGGAGGAAGATGGAAGAGCATGGAGGAATGTGGGGGCAAAACGGTAGAAGAATGCCAGATGAAGATGATGGAGTTTATGGAGCTGGCTGATCTCACCGGGAGAATCCGCGACCAGAAAGAAGAGGAACACCAAGAAGACTGGAAGAAATTTAAAGACTATCTGAATAAATATTGTAATATTAAAGATATGTAATCACTTGAAAGAATCAATTAGGCCTAGGACTAAATTGGGATTAAATAATTAAATAAGAAAATGTACAATAAGAAAAGTTAGGAAATATGATGATGACTGTGATGTGGTTTTATGAAATGATGATACTGGAAACTGCTACATATAATTACTAAGGAATTCAGATGGAAGAGACTTGAGGAAGTGAAATAATAATGTTTATGAAGATGGATTTTAATTCATTAATTAAGTGTTAGTATAGTGATGATTTGTTCTATCTTATGTTTCATATTCTTTTTTCTTTTTCTTTTTTCGATTTCTTTTTCTTTTCTTTATTATTGTCAACTTTTTCTTTTGTTATGTCTATGTATGGAAAATAATAAATATTATTTGGAGGGGGGGAAGGAATGTGGGGGCAAGATTCACTGAATGGCCCAAAGGCCTGTTCTTGGATGCATTAAACAAGAACAGGAGGCCAAGGAGGCGGGGGCAAAGCATTGGTGAGTTAGGAACGATGTAAATTAACTTGCAGAGCCAATCCAGCACTCCTGTTGATGTGTTTGCACTAAGCTGACCTCTCTGCTACCTCACACCTCTTCTTCCTGGTATGTGTGGGAATGTGGTAGATACCAGGAGAGGATATATTGATTTAATAGTATCCTTCCTAACTCATGCTTGTGAGTCAGCAGCAGAGTACATTCCCCAATATATAGTAGGAAGCAAGTTGGTAGATTCATTTGAATCTCTTTACTTAAGCAATCCAATCTGGCTTTGCTCAGATTGGAGTATATTCCTGGTAAGCCCCCTTGAGGAATTAAAGAACCTTTTAATGAGGGTGAAAGAGGAGAGCGCAAAATATGGTCTGAAGCTCAACATCAAAAAAACGAAGATCATGGCCACTGGGCCCATCACCTCCTGGCAAATAGAAGGGGAAGAAATGGAGGCAGTGAGAGAGTTTACTTTCTTGGGCTCCATGATCACTGCAGATGGTGACAGCAGCCACAAAATTAAAAGACGCTTGCTTCTTGGGAAAAAAGCAATGACAAACCTAGACAGCATCTTAAAAAGCAGAGACATCACCTTGCCAACAAAGGTCCATATAGTTAAAGTTATGGTTTTCCCAGTAGCGATGTATGGAAGTGAGAGCTGGACCATAAAGAAGGCTGATTGCTGAAGAATTGATGCTTTTGAATTATGGTGCTGGAGGAGATTCTTGAGAGTCCCATGGACTGCAAGAAGATCAAACCTATCTATTCTGAAGGAAATCAGCCCTGAGGGCTCACTGGAAGGACAGATCGTGAAGCTGAGGCTCCAATACTTTGGCCACCTCATGAGAAGAGACAAATCCCTGGAAAAGACCCTGATGCCGGGTAAGATGGAGGGCACAAGGAGAAGGGGATGGCAGAGGACGAGATGGTTGGACAGTGTTCTTGAAGCTACCAGCATGAGTTTGATCAAACTGCGGGAGGCAGTGGAAGACAGGAGTGCCTGGCGTGCTCTGGTCCATGGGGTCATGAAGAGTCGGACACGACTAAACACAAAAAGAATAAAGACACAAGAAGCTTCTTTTAAAAGTAATAAGAAGTTTACTCACATTCAGTTCACAGTTGGAACCCTGAAGGCAATCTTTAGCTTAGAGTTACAGAAGAGGGTTGGAGTTCATCCCGTACGGGAATGAGCCCATGTCCTGGTGACTGAGAGCCAGCAGACAGCAAAATACATCAGTATCAATAGGAAGAAGAGTCAAAAAAGAGAGAGATGGCTGCATGACCAGCCCCTTTTATGGGGTCTTCCAGGGTCATGCCCACCTACCTGGTCACACACAGGGGGAGGAAGTTCCAGACCAGGTGTGACAGGAAGTCCATTCTGGGCAAACAGGAAGTGTTGTACTTGACTGCTTTTGTTACATCCCACAGTAGGCAGCTGTGACCCACCTGCCAGGAAGCTAACATAATGACTCTGCCGCAGCCAGCAAGCCACTTCTGTTCTTAGCTCCCCTTAAGGACAGATAAATCTGCCCATTTCAATTACTCTTGATTTCTGATTTTCGCTGCCGTAAGTTCCCTTTGCCACATATCCACTTACGCTTGCTTAAAAAAACAACCACTTTTTAAAACTTCCATGAAAAATTGTACATATATTTGTGCACCTAAAATATACATTTTTTGTGCACAATTGTATTAGGGGAAAATTCCTTTTGGCAAGGAATTTTCACCTAATACAATGGGTTTCTGTACGTGATTTCTGTATGCATTTCTGTGTGCACTTTCTACCAACTTTCTCATTATTTCTTCACAGCACATTGCAAAATGCAAACACCCACACCCACACACACACCGGCCTGATTTTCAAAGGTGAACGGTTGTTTTGAATTATACATTGGCTTGGGAAGTTTGAATCCATTACATTTGCACTAAACTGAAGCAAATTAATCTCCCTCCTATCTGTATCTACTAGGAGTGTATATACAGCTTGGATAAATTCAGTATCATTCTCCTTAGTGTTTTGATTTGTTGCTTAACATCCAGCCTGAATCTAGGTTCTAGAGAATCAAAGCTTGCTCACCACTTTGCTATATTTCCTTGATTCTAATAAAGGTGTCTCATTCATTTGTCCTCCAACCCCACTCCTAGCCCAAATCTATCCCCCTGTCTCCAGGTTACAGACACGCATAAGCAAATACAATTTCAGAACCTCATCTGCCACTCTCAAAGGAGGAATTTTGTAGGTTCATAGATATTCACTAAGATCTCCTAGCTGGGCACCTGAAGGAGCGTCTCCACCCCCATCATTCAGCCCGGACACTGACATCCAGCGCTGAGGGCCTTCTGGCAGTTCCCTCATTGCGAGAAGTGAGGTTACAGGGAACCAGACAGAGGGCCTTCTCGGTTGTGGCGCCCGCCCTGTGGAATGCCCTCCCTTCAGATGTCAAGGAAATAAGCAGCTCTCCTGTCTTTAAAAGACATCTGAAGGCAGCCCTGTTTAGGGAAGCTTTTAATATTTAATGCTGTATTGTTTTTAACATTTGATTGTAAGCCGCCCAGAGTGGCTGGGGAAACTCAGCCAGATGGGCGGGGTATAAATAATAAATTATTATTATTATGGGCATAGGAGCAAACTCCTAGGAGCCGAGGTTCCTCCCCCACCCACCCAAAAAATATTTGAGGGGGCCACCACCTCAAAGTTGATGGGCGTTGCCTTTCAAATGCTGGAATGTAAACAGACATGTGACACGCAACAGTTCTACACATCTGCTCCTTAAGGTGGAATGGAAATCTCAACAGTATGTAGGCAAAGCAAATGGTAAGAAAAACTCACTCAGTGTCACTCATAAACCACCTGGGAATGGATGGGGGATCCTGTTCTACATTGTATCCAGTATTCTGATGATATATTAATCTTAAACTGCAGCAGATAATTTTCTCTTTTTCATGCTTCTTCGCAAGCTCTTCCTGCTTCTCCCCTCACATCAATCTACCCATAACAACCAACACACATTCAGGTCAAGTACATGCTAGCAGTATTTGGGTGAACTGCATGAACCAAAGCTAAGCACTTTTCAGTCCTGTGCATTTAAACGCTTGCTTGTATCTTTTCCATTGCAATCAACGTGTCTTAAAGGTGTTTGATTTTGGCAGGCTCATTCCGTCTTTTCTTTTTTTAATCCTTATCTCATCTTCACCTCTCTCTCTCTTTTTGCAGTTATTGAAAGAGGCTTTGAAGCACACCAAGAGACCCCCCTTATCTTAATTAATGTGATGGAACTCTGTTCTCTGCAAACAGTACTATTTGCTATTGGGGAGCGCTGCCCTGATAGGTAGCGAGCCAAAAGCAGGTGCAGGAATTGTCAAGTGCCCAGCAATCCCAATGACTGTGTTGGTGAAACAGCTGAAACCTCTTCTCCTGGGGTTTTTAATCAACATTGTTAACAGCCTTATCTTTGCTGGTAGCAAAGGAGTTCATCAGTGGTCCATTTCAATTGTTCTCATCTAATACGCATTGCTCGGCTGGAACTTTTCCTCCTTAAGGGACGCCCAGGTGGATAAAAGAGATACGCTTTATGAAGTTATCCTGATTAAATGGGGCAATTAATTTCAAAAGCGGCTTGGATATCTTACAGAATGGCATCATACTCAAGGATGGAATCTGAGACCCAGCGGCGGAGGAAATTGCTCGGGCACCTGGGGTGACGCACCCAGGGGTGCGGCGAGCTGCACCGTGGGGCCTCCGGAGTCTGCCTGCCTCCTCCCACTCAGCTGCCCTACAGATGGGGGGGGGGCAGTAGGCAGACTGTTTGGGTAGCATGGAGCCTGCGCGTGCCCAAGCCACCATGTCTCTCCCAGGAAAGACATGTGGCTTGGGCATGCTGCAGGCCCTGCATTGAGTGCCGCCAGGCATTTTGTCACCCCCTTCAGTGGTGATACCCATGGCGGGCCACATCCACCACACACACCCTTCCACCATCCCTGGCAGACCATCAGTGCATGTTTCGGTCTTCTCCTTCCTGTTAAAGGTAAAGGTAAAGGGGCCCCGACCATTAGGTCCAGTCACGGACAACTCTGGGGTTGCGGCGCTCATCTCGCTTTATTGGCTGAGGGAGCCGGCGTACAGCTTCCGGGTCATGTGGCCAGCATGACTAAGCTGCTTCTGGTGAACCAGAGCAGCGCACGGAAATGCCGTTTACCTTCCCGCTGCAGCGGTACCTATTTGATGTGCTTTCAAACTGCTAGGTTGGCAGGAGCTGGGACCGAGCAACGGGAGCTCACCCTGTCGCGGGGATTTGAACCGCCGACCTTCTGATGGGCAAGTCCTAGGCTCTGTGGTTTAACCCACAGCACCACCCACGTCCCTCCTTCCTGTTATGTACATCTTTAACATACAGTGGTACTTCGGATTAAGAACTTAATTCGTTCCGGAGGTCTGTTCTTAACCTGAAACTGTTCTTAACATGAGACACCACTTTAGCTAATGGGGACTCCCGCTGCGACCGTGCTGCCGTGGGGCAATTTCTGTTCTCATCCTGAAGCAAAGTTCTTAACCCTAGGTACTATTTCTGGGTTAGCAGAGTCTGTAACCTGAAGCGTCTGTAACCTGAAGCGTCTGTAACCTGAAACTTCTGTAACCCAAGGTACCACTGTATTTGTTGTTGTTTAGTCGTGTCTGGCTCTTCGTGACCCCATGGACCAGAGCACACCAGGCACTCCTGTCTTCCACTGACTCCCAAAGTTTGGTCAAACTCATGTTAGTAGCTTTGAGAACACTGCCCAACCATCTCGTCCTCTCTCATCCCCTTCTCCTTGTGCCCTCAATCTTTCCCAACATCAGGGTCTTTTCCAGGGAGTCTTCTCTTCTCATGAGGTGGCTAAAGTATTGGAGCCTCAGACTCAGGATCTGTCCTTTCAGTGAGCACTCAGGCCTGATTTCCTTCAGAATGGATAGGTTTGATCTTCTTGCAGTCCATGGGACTTTCAAGAGTCTCCTCCAGCACCATAATTCAAAAGCATCAATTCTTCAGCAATCAGCCTTCTTTATGGTCGAGCTCTCACTTCCATACGTCACTACTGGGAAAACTATAGCTTTAACTATACGGACCTTAGTTTCTCCCAAAAATTTGGTTGCTTGTGTCAGTCACTTCCGTATAAGATAAAAAAAGGGGGGGAATATTCACAACATGAATGCAAATACAGTTTCCGATAAACACATAAATACTGTTTACCCAGTTTATTATTTCTACTACTCTTTTAAATCACTCATTCAATCAATAAATCAATAAAGCAACATGTTTCCTTAGGAACAATGCAAGTTATGTTATCTACAGTCATTCATAGCTGCTTTGGGCTATGGCCTTGGTGTTTGGATTTCTTCAATACATAGCAACAGCTTATCTCCCTGTGAATAGTGCTGCACCTTGCAAATAGCAGGTGACATTTGTTAACACCATTGATACCATTCAAGAGTCAGTGAGATGCCAGTTGTCATATAAAGGTATCTATTTGCGCTCTTGCTGTATTTAGTTAAATAACATGGAGCAAGGCAGGCTTCATGTAATATCTGAAGCATCACTCGTTGTCTATTATTAAAGTGTGCTCCACAAGATATATTGCTTAAGGTAACCAACCTGTTGAATTGGTTTATTTCTTACATACCTTCCAGCATTTCTCCGATGAAAATAGAGATGCCCTATTCCATAATAATTATATTATTTATACCCCACCCATCTGGCTACCATGGATTGCTGTGGGTCAGGCTGGGTGGCCTAGAGTGATCTGCGGCTCTCAGAGGGCAGGGCATGAGGCAGGAAGACCCATGTAAAGGCCAAGCAGAATGTTGCATCTTTCCTTGAGAAGGCTGAAGCCTGATGTCACCCGACTCTTCTTCCTACCTGGTACCCCGTCCCTGAAGCAGCATCTGCAGGATCCTGTGGTTTACAGGGTCTCATTCCCAAGGGGTTTCCCAGCAGAGAAGCCCCCGTGAAGGAACACCCCACAAAATTGAACCCCCTCCTCTCAGTCAGGTGGGTGGGGAGATTCCTTCACCCCAGTAGTATGTTTAATTGTGTTTTGTTTTTTTTAAAATCTAATTAAACATTAACATACCCTCCAGCATTTCTCTGATGGAAATAGAGACGTCCCATTCCATAACAACAACAAAACAACAACAGTTGTATTATTTATACCCTGCCTGTCTGACTGGGCTGTCCCAGCTACTCTGGGCAGCTTCCAAGATATATAAACCATAATAAAACAGAAAACATGAACAGCTTCCCTATCACAGGGCTGCCTTCAGATGTCTTCTAAAGGGTGTATAGTTTCTTGTCTTCTTGACTTGGGGAGGGGGGGACTCAAGTTACATCTACTCGTCTGGGCCAGCTCTGGGGGTTGGATCAGAAGATCCTTGAGGTTCCTTTCAACTCTACAATTCTACTCATTTCAATGGGTCTCCTCTGAGTATGACTAGCATTGGCTAATGTTTGCCATAAGAAGATTCATCCACTAGTTCCAAAAGCCCTCTTCTTCTGTGTGCAATTTATTTCTTTAAACCGCAGCTCCTTTAATCAGCTTTTATCATTGAGTTGATTTCAATGGACTCAGAGTATAAGCAACACTGGATCCAACCTATAAGCTCTCCTAAGTATAATGGGTCCAGAGGATGCACATCTTGCTTTTGTTGTTGTTGATAGGATCAAGTAAAATAATTTCAACCAGTTTCTAAGTCCTGCTGCAAAGTCATAATTCAGGGCTCAAATTAGAGGCTAGCAATCACTTATGTTTTATCTTGTGTTTTATTCTGGGAACTGCCCCTGAGATCTCTTGGTGATGGGCAGTGTATAAATTTAATAAGGATACAGGTGGCACTGTGGACTAAACCTCTGAGCCTCTTGGGCTTGCTGATCGGAAGGTCAGCGGTTCGAATCCCCACGATGGAGTGAGCTCTCGTTGCTCTGTCCCAGCTCCTGCCAACCTAGCAGTTCGAAAGCACGCCAGCGCAAGTAGATAAATAAATAGGTACTGCTGTGGCAGGAAGGTAAACAGCATTTCCATGCGCTCTGGTTTCCGTCACGGTGTCCCGTTGCGCCAGAAGCAGTTTAGTCCTGCTGGCCACATGACTATCTGTGGACAAACGCTGGCTCCCTCATCCTGAAAGCGAGGTGAGCACCGCATCCTATGGCCGCCTTTGGCTGGCCTTTACCACCCAGGCGTCCTTTACCTTTGCCTTTACCTATAAATTTAATAGTAATAATAATAACGTTTAGCAACTGCCTGGAGAATCGCATAAGCTACTAAAAGTGAATTGGAATCCAAGCAATATTTTAAGTAAGTGCTCTTCATTTTATGTACAATAATGCTCCAGACGACGCTGTTGAAATTAACCGACGTCAAAACGTTTCAGGGGCATTTCAGCACAGACGTTTGGAAACTCCCCTTTTTCTGGGGCTCAGCCTGCTGTATTTTAATGCTCTCTCCCATTCTCCTCCTGATTCCAGCGACTTCCGGCCGTATGAGCAGAGAACAGAAACAATAGCATTTGGGCTTGGCTGACCAGCTCCTTATCATGAATAATGTATGGCTAATAACGCTGTAAAAAGGACAGTCTGCAGACAAAAGATGGTCTGGGAATATATTGCCACATTAGCCGGTGCTTGTAAAGAGTTTAACAGAAATGGTTGAAACTATAAACTTAGAAATGGATTGTTTCCCAGAGGATAGATGATAGATAGATAGATAGATAATAGATAGATAATAGATAGATAATAGATAGATAGATAGATGATAGATAGAGATAGAGATAGATAGATGATAGATAGATAGATAGATAGATGATAGATGATAGATGATAATAATAATAATAATAATAATAATAATAATAATAATAATAATAAT
>JAXCMG010000071.1:514616-545250 GCA_034642415.1 Podarcis siculus | reverse complement strand
ATAATAATAATAATAATAATAATAATAATAATAATAATAATAATAATAATAATTTATTATTTATACCCTGCCCATCTGGCTGAGTTTCCCCAGCCACTCTGGGATAGACAGACAGATAGATAGATAGATAGATAGATGATAGATATAGATAGATAGATGATAGATGATAGGTAGATAGGTAGATAGATAGATGATAGATAGATAGATATTCTTAGTCAAAGTAAATGTGTTTTATGACGCTTTTGTTATTGAGAAGAAAGCTGACCTTGACGGAATCAGACATTTTCCCTTTCACTTGATGTGGTCCTGTCAATTTCTTCCCTTTATTGTGCACCATTTGAAATGTGATTGGTTGATCTTTAGACTGATTTTGTGTTTGAGTTTGTAGCAAGCACAGCGGCAGGAGTCGGACGGGTTATGACAGTAAAATCCAACACATGATTAGTAACCCAGTGAGAATAACGGTGACCTACCTTGCAGGCCTGTCGTTCAGGCGAGTGTCATAAAGACTGTGCAGTGTTTCGCAGCTTAAACATGGAAGCATGGTAAGCACAGCCCTTACATAAAATAGCGTCGTGATAACCATGACGAGCGTATCAATATTCAGTATTGAAAAATGAATGGATCGCCCTCCTCTCCGCGTCAGCGGCCCTCTGTCCTAAAGCGATGCATAATTTACCAAAGCAGAATATAGAATATCTCCTGTCATAACATCACTTTCCTGGGCTCCGGAGAATTAAAGCCTCGAAGTCTGTAGCAGAATTTTCTAATTAGAAAAAAAACACAAAGCCATAGCCTCCTAGCATGTAGGGGGAGGGGGAAGAGCATATGAATAAGGATTTCTCTGCCTCTCTGGTGTGATCGTGATAGGGCTAATTTCATTGAGACGCGGTCTTATGTGGTTATGTAAATGGCACTGCCCTCTCTTTGTCAGCCAGAGAGTAATTTCCCCCAGAGCTTTCTCATTGTGGAACACCAGCTGGTGGGAGTTTTGCATTGTTAACCCTTATTACAAGGAGAAAAAGAAGAAACCCGATTAGAAAAAAAAGACACAGCGCAGATTTCTATCTTTGTATTTTATTATAATTCTGCTCATGGGAAACTAGGAGACAAAAGGGGGCTGGGAGGCCTGTAGCAACTTCCATCCATGTCCTATTTAGTACACATTATTAAGATAAGATTTCAGTTAAGAAGCATTATATACAGTGTGTTAGCCGCTGATTAGCTTGGCTGGCTCTTTCCAGTGGTGTGCTGGTTCCGTGGGTTTCCCGAGAGGTGAGGTCCAAGTCCGGTCTGTGGTCAAAGGTGCAATGTGATGGCAGCCTGTAGTAGCTGAAGCTGGGTGCAGGGCCAGGAGTCGGGTGAAGTCAGGAACAGGCTTGCAAGCAGGGAGCCAGGGCGGGTCAAGAGCTCAGGCAGGAAAGCAGGACAGGGTTCAGGCAGGAACTAGCAACCACCAATGTTGCTCCCGCAACCTGGGACTGGGGCTGGCTGGCTTTTATCTGCCCCGAGGCATAGGGCAGCCCCGATCCTCTGGTGACTTGCCTCTCCTGCCCTGGAGGCGAGCACTCCTCCGGGTGTCGCGTGCATCTTGGGGGCAAGGCGCCCAGCACGGGCGGGGGGCAGCCACGATAGAACCCCACCGGGATCACACTGCCGGGGGCGGGGTGCTCCCCTGCACTCCTCTTCCTCCTCCAGTGGCTTTTTCCTTGATCGATTCCCATGCAATTTCACCTAAAGCTAAATACACAGCAAAGAAAGTAATACCGGCCTCTTGAAAACATCGATATTAAGCCAAAAACCTTGATTTTTTTTTTAATGCAGAATTCTACCATTCCGTATAAGGTAATGCAGAACTGGGGGGAAAAGAGATTGAAGATTGCTAAACAATGACACGTGGGATATCAAATTAACTGAGTGGGAGACCTGCTCCAAAACATTCAGCTTTAGGATGAAACAACTCCAAAACTTGCATTGGCTTATTTGGAAATTGACTAGACAATGTATACATATCCATTGTAAATGTACTTGCTGCCAGAAATGACTCAGCTGAGTGTTGATTTTAGGAAAGTCTGCCTCCAAGATCTTCCCACATAGCAATGCCTGAAACATCCTCCCTGACTTCACATTTAGGGCTATCTCTCTTCTCTAATCTACTATTTCTGCAACCCCTTTGGATTAACCCCTTAATAAAAAAAGGTAAAGGGACCCCTGACAGTTAAGTCCAGTTGCGAACGACTCTGGGGTTGCAGCGCTCATCTCGCTTTACTAGCCAAGGGAGCCGGCGTTTGTCCGCAGACAGTTTTTCCGGGTCATGTGGCCAGCATGACTAAGCCGCTTCTGGTGAAACCAGAGCAGCGCATGGAAACACTGTTTACCTTCCTACCAGAGAGGTACCCATTTATCTACTTGCACTTTGACATGCTTTCAAAATGCTAGGTGGGCAGGAGCAGGGACCAAGCAACGGGAGCTCACCCCATCGCAGGGATTCAAACTGCCGACCTTCCGATTGGCAGGTCCTAGGCTCTGTGGTTTAGACCACAGCGCCACCCGCGTCCCTAATACTCATTCTCAAATGAAAGTGAGCCAAAATAGCCAATGCAGTTGCATTTTCTCACATTCACTCCTTCCACCCTTCAAATTTCACTCCGTACACTTCTCCAGGCAGAGGATTGAATATTTTTATGTAGCTCATGTTGTTGCGGACAAAACATGTGCACTGAAGTGCTATATTGCTACAACCAAAACTTGATATGTTGGAACTCGTTCTCATTTTCTTGGAAGGCATTGTCTTTCTGTTTGTTTTGATCTTGCCTTATAGAATAATTTTTTAAAAAGCCTTCTCCCCAGTGGCATATTTGCAACAGAAGAAATACAATTACAAAACCCACATTGGAACCATGTGCTTCAAAATACAAAGAATATAATATAATAGCCATAAAATTTGTCTAGTGCTCTCCTAAAGCAGCTAACAGATTGAGGTTTAATCCTGAATGACAGAAGTACTGTTTTGGGGGGACAGTGGGCGGGTGGGTGTGGGGGACTCCCTGGTCCTGGATGAGGTAACTGTGCCCCTGAAGGACCAGGTGTGCAGTCTGGGAGTCATTTTGGACTCACAGCTATCCATGGAGGCGCAGGTCCATTCTGTGTCCAGGGCAGCTGTTTATCAGCTCCATCTGGTACGCAGGCTGAGACCCTACCTGCCCACGGACTGTATTGCCAGTGGTGCATTCTCTGGTTATCTCCCGCTTGGACTACTGCAATGCGCTCTACGTGGGGCTACCTTTGAAGGTGACCCAGAAACTGCAATTAATCCAGAATGCGGCAGTGAGACTGGTGACTGGGAGTGGCTGCCGGGACCATATAACACCGGTCCTCAGAGATCTGCATTGGTTCCCAGTACATTTCTGAGCACAAATCAAAGTGTTGATGCTGACCTTTAACGCCCTAAACGGCCTCGGTCCTGTATACCTGAAGGAGTGTCTCCATCCCCATTGTTCACTGAGATCCAGTGCCAAGGGCCTTCTGGCAGTTCCCTCACTGCGAGAAGCCAAGTTACAGGGAACCTTAACACAGCAGTTCTCAACCTGTGGGTCTCCAGATGTTGTTGGAATACAACTCCCATCATCCCTGAACTCTGGCCTTGCTAGCTAGGGGTGATGGGAGTTGTAGTTCAACAACATCTGGGGACCCACAGGTTGACAAATGCTGCCTTAACACTATATACAGAACACCACAGAAAAGAGATAGAAAAAGAAAGTGAAACCCAGGCTCCTTCTGGCCCTACTATTATAGTCAGCATAACCTTGACTAGTTACAGGTAGGTAGCCGTGTTGGTCTTCCATAGTCGAAACAAAATAAAAAAATTCCTTCCAGTAGCACCATAGTTGGTCTCTAAGGCACTACTGGAAGGAATTTTTTTATGATCTGACTGAAAGAGATAGCAGGACCAGTTTAAACCAGCTGCACTCAGCTTCTCTGAAGGAATAACCCAAATGTCACCAACTTTCTTGCACACAGAGAAGCTTCCAGAACCCTCCTGAATTAAGTAGAATAGGAAAGATCTCTACACATCAGATCAAGACTTTCTGTCCTAAGAAATGCAAACTGACAGTGGCAACATGAGAACAAGCCTTTTCTGGACAGCATAGATCACACCTGGAAAAAAGCGGGGGGAAGTAGGTGTAAGTAAAGTTAAAGGGACCCCTGACCATTAGGTCCAGTCATGACCGATTCTGGGGTTGCGGCGCTCATCTCACTTTATTGGCCGAGGGAGCCGGCGTACAGCTTCCGGGTCATGTGGCCAGCATGACTAAGCCGCTTCTGGCAAACCAGAGAAGTGCATGGAAATGCCATTTACCTTCCCGCTGGAGCGGTACCTATTTATCTACTTGAACTTTGATGTGCTTTCGAACTGCTAGGTTGGCAGGAGCAGGGACCGAGCAACGGGAGCTCACCCTGTCGCGGGGATCCGAACCGCCAACCTTCTGATCAGCAAGTCCTAGGCTCTGTGGTTTAACCCAGAGCGCCACCTGCGTCCCTTGAAGTATGTGTAGATAAGGCCTTATTGCCAGCTTCTCAATTTGCTCCAATGGGTGGAATAAATTCACATGTGCACCTCTTGCAGGCACAGAGCCACCCACCATATTCAAGAGGATTCTTGCAGGCAGAAGAGCTCCATTCCTAGTGGAATCCCCACGTATGCAAAGGGAACAATGGATCAGGCCGAAAGCATGGAAAATTGAGACGTAAAGCAGTAATAGAGACATAAGAGTAGACAGTAACTCGGGCTTTTGTGACTGTCTTTCCATTGTGTTTGAGTTTCAGCTTTGCTTCCTTTTAGCTTACAGTGGGGATCTGCAACCCCTCTGAGACAGAAAACTATAATTCTTCCCATTTGCTGACATTTGTCTGAGCAACGAGAGGATTAGATGTGACACTGACATCATACTCAACATGAAAAGGATTTGTCTTTGTAATTCAGTCGCATGCCTTACGACGTCCCCACACCTCCTCGCCTTAAGAAATCTCAGTGTTAAGGGAATACAATAGAGATAGAAATTTCAAAATGCATTGAATTCAGACAAAGGCAAAACACAGCTTTCAGAGTATTTCAGCTAGTGTTGTGGTACAGGTGGTTTTTCAAGAAACTAATCTGGGTGAATGGTTTGAACTAAGCTTCGAGATTGCTTAATACAGACGTAATGGCAATGATTTCAATGGGGATACAAATTGTAAAGGAGAACCGACCTTTTTTTGATGCGATCCCTTTTTGCAAAATTCACATTATTTTGCATGAAACTCTTGAAGTTAGTTCATATTGATTAATAAAGGAAGCAGAAGGATGTGAAATGGGTGAGAGACTAAGGCCATCAATTCCTCAAATGATATAAAATACTGTGAAATAGTGTGAAAGATGGATACACAGTTGCATTCAGAATCATGGATGCTGAGATTAGGGAAGTCATTCTACCAAATTCAACTGATGTTCTCCAACAGTTTGAGAGGAGCTGGGGTGGGGTGAGTTGTTCACAAAATTATTTTGTATTTCCAAAGGTCACTTACCATATTTTCCACTCTATAAGACGCACCAGACCACAAGATGCACCTAGTTTTTGGAGGAGGAAAACAAGAAAAATAATATTCTGAATCTCAGAAGCCAGAACAGCAAGAGGGATCACTCTTGCTGTTCTGGCTTCTGGGATAGCTGCGCAGCCTGCATTCGCTCCATAAGATGCACTCACATTTCTCCTTACTTTTTTGGAGGGAAAACGTGAGTCTTATAGAGCAAAAAATATGGTAATCTGTGATGCTATGGAATGGCTCTAGATTGCTACCTGCAAATCATGTTCTCTAGCCATGGCCTGGCCTCGTCTCACTTTCCTGTTTTGAAAAGTACAATAGGCTATTGGCTTTTGGCTTTCTTTTTAAGTGACTACATAGTTTGAAGGAGATGAAACAGCATCTTCCAAATTTCCAACTCAGTAAGTTAAGCTAGAAGAGCTGTACTGGTGATCTATAACTGTCATGGAAGAAGAAGAAAATTCTCTAGAGTGGTATGAAGTTTTTGCTGTTTAGTTAACCCACATTTTTAGGTTCAGAGACTTTTGGCAGGCAGCCCAGATGGTTTGGACTGCTACCGACAGTTCTTTCAAATGCTTGCTTGTCTTCTTTTGGTTTTATATAAAGCTTTATGGCAGAAGGTGATTGGCCTCATTATGTTGAAGCTTTAAAATAGACCTGGCATTGTTATTGCTAGTGAGTACAAACATTTTTTTAAACAATAGGAGAAATATATTGGACAATGAGAAGGATTTCAAATATTTCTAATGGAAACAAATCCAGGGTTCTGTTGCCTGTGTTAGTTATTTATGCTTTGTGTTTTGATCCTCATCGAAAAGGAGGTTTTTGCTACCTGTTTCACTGAAAGGGCAATTAAAGAATTACTCTGCTCAACTCTGCGTATATCAATGCTCCAGCTAGCATAATACAGTGGTACCTTGGTCTAAGAACAGCTTAGTTTATGAACAACTTGGATTAAGAACGCTGCAATCCTGGAAGTAGGTGTTTTGGTTTGTGAACTTTGCCTTGGAATAAGAACATGTTCCGCTTCCTATTGAGTGTGTTCCATTTGTAAATTAAGTCCCCTGCTGCTATGGGAAAGCACGCCTTGGTTTAAGAACGCTTTGGTTTCAGAACAGACTTCCGGAACGGATTAAGTTTGTAAACCAAGGTACCATGGTACTTGTATTTGCAGCAGGTATGATTTCATTAATGAAATAAGGGCCAGGCCATAAGCCTTATTGAAAGCCCCACCTGACCATGTTAATAGACTCCCAACCAGCCTATAACTTTGTCTTCCTAAAGATTCTCTTACAAAAAAATGCATTAGTCTGCTGAATTGGAAATGATTTATAGCATGCTGGGAAGCCATTACTGTGAGTAAGGATCAAACATTTATTTCTACAGTTCGTTGACATTTATAGAATCATTGCCTATTGGGTTGTTGTTGTTGTTTTAAAAAATAAACTTATCCTTTCCTACCATGGATTTTATTTTTTTTAAAAAAATTAAATTTTTATTAAAGTTTTAACAACCATCATAACAAAAAACAGAAAAAAGAAAAAAAGACAAAAAAGAGGAAAAAAAGCGTAACATACAAATACAAAAAATAAAACACATATAACCTCAATTTTTACTTTCTTTAAGCTTACTTTCACGACTTCCTCATGCCTTCCCTTTCTGTATTCTAATTTCATATTCAATTTTCAGCAAATCCTTTCCCTACTCTTAAAGTAATTTTAATAACAATTATTTTCTTCCAATTATCCCTTACTGCTTTTAACCCCTTAATAGCCAATCCAACATTTTTCTAAACTTCATTAATTTTACAATATTTTTTAAGATACTCTTTAAACTTCTTCCAATCTTCCTGCGCCGTATCTTTTCCCTGGTCACGGATTCTGCTCGTCATTTCCGCCAGTCCCATATAGTCAATCACCTTCAGTTGCCATTCTTCCACGGTGGGTAGTTCTTGCGTCTTCCAGTACTTTGCGATGAGTATTCTTGCTGCTGTTGTAGCATACATAAAAAATGTTCTGTCTTTCTTTAACACCAATTGGCCGACAATGCCCAGGAGGAAGGCCTCTGGTTTCTTAAGAAAGGTGTACCTAAGTACTTTTTTCATTTCATTATAGATCATTTCCCAGAAGGCCTTAATCTTTGGGCACGTCCACCAAAGGTGAAAGAATGTTCCTTCAATTTCTTTACATTTCCAACATTTATTATCGGGCAAATGATAAATTTTTGCGAGCTTGACTGGGGTCATGTACCATCTGTATATCATTTTCATAATATTCTCTCTTAAGGCATTACACGCCGTAAATTTCATACCTGTGGTCCACAACCTTTCCCAGTCAGCAAACAAAATGTTATGACCAATGTCCTGTGCCCACTTAATCATTGCAGACTTAACCACTTCATCCTGTGTGTTCCATTCCAACAGCAAACTATACATTCTTGACAGATTCTTAGTACTGGGTTCTAACAATTCAGTCTCTAACTTTGATTTTCCCACCTGGAAGCCAATTTTTCTATCTGTTTTAAACACTTCCATTATTTGATGATAATGAAGCCAATCTCTCACTTTCCCTTCTAGTTTTTCAAAACTTTGCAGTTTCCATCTGTCCCCTTCTTGTTCCAGAATTTCTCCATATCTTGGCCATTTGGCCTCCATATTAGATTTTTTAATGGCCTTGGCCTCCATTGGTGACAACCACCTTGGAGTTTTACTTTCCAACAGATCTTTATATCTAGTCCAGACATTATGTAATGCTTTCCTGACAATGTGGTTTTTGAACCCTTTATGCGCTTTAACCTTGTCGTACCAAAGATATGCATGCCACCCAAACATATTGTTATATCCTTCCAAATCCAAAATGTCAGTGTTCTCAAGAAGCAGCCATTCTTTCAACCAGCAAAAAGCTGCTGATTCATAGTAAAGTTTTAAGTCCGGCAGGGCAAACCCCCCTCTGTCTTTCGCGTCAGTTAGTATCTTAAATTTTATTCTGGGCTTTTTGCCCTGCCAGACAAATTTAGATATGTCTTTCTGCCACTTCTTGAAACAGTCCATCTTGTCCAATATTTGCAGAGTTTGAAACAGAAACAACATTCTAGGCAACACATTCATCTTAATAACTGCTATTCGACCCAACAAGGAAAGCTTCATGTTTGACCAAATTTCTAAATCTCTTTTGACTTCACTCCAACATTTCTCATAATTATCTTTAAATAAGTTCAAATTTTTTGAAGTCATATTAACACCCAAATATTTCACTTTCTTAATCACAGTTAACCCCGTCTCATTCTGAAACCTTTCTTTTTCCACTGATGTTAGGTTTTCCCCCAATACTTTCGTTTTTAGTTTATTCAGCTTAAATCCTGCAACCTGACCAAAATCTTGAATTAATTCTAAAACTTTCTTTGTACTAGATTCAGGCTCTTGCAAAGTAAGTACCAGGTCATCTGCAAATGCTTTCAGTTTGTAATGTTTCACTCCGACCTGTACACCTTTAACCAACTGGTCCTTCCTAATCATGTTTAACAGCACCTCCAGGACCGATATAAAAAGCAATGGAGAGATTGGGCACCCCTGACGTGTCCCTTTTTCTATCTTTAGTTCATCTGTAACCACGTTATTTACAATAAGTTTTGCTTTTTGTTCAGAATATATCGCACCTATACCATTTTCAAACCCTTTACCTACCCCCATCCCCCGGAGGTTCTTCATCATAAAATCCCGAGAAATATTGTCGAAGGCTTTCTCGGCATCCACAAATATCAAGACTGCTTTAGTGTTAATGTTCACTTCTAGCATTTCCAAAATATCTATTATGTTCCTTACATTGTCTGATAGATGTCTTTTCGGTAGAAAGCCTGCCTGATCTCTATGAATCTCCTCCATCAAAACTATTTTCAACCTTTTTGCTAAAATGTCAGCAAAAATTTTGTAATCCACATTTAGTAAGGAGATAGGGCGGTAGTTTTTAAGTTGAGTCTTTTCCGTCTCTGTCTTTGGTATAAGTGTGATGTATGCCTCTTTCCACGTGTCGGGTGCCTTTTTTCCCTCCAAAATCTCATTGCATACTTCCAGCAAAGGCTGTAATAACCCCTCCTTCAAAGTCTTATAATATCTGGAAGTTAGTCCGTCCGGTCCTGGAGATTTACCCAATGTCATATTTTGAATGGCACCTTCTATTTCTTGTTCTGTTATTCTCTGATTCAAAATTTCTTTATTTTTCTGTGAAATTTTTCTCAATCCATTTTTTTCCAAAAACGATTCTATTTCTGCATTACTCTGAGGACCTTGTTTATATAAGTGACTGAAGTATCTCTGGAAGCAATCTCTAATTTCTGTTGGTTTATAGATATTCCTTCCTTCCACTTCTAAATGTGTAACCGTATTTAATTTTTGTCTCTTCTTTATTTGCCAAGCCAGCAATTTCCCACATTTATCGGCTGATTCAAAAGTCTTTTGTCTCATTTGCTTAATTTTCCATTCTATTTCTTGATTTGTCAGCTCCATATATTGTGTCTGATATAGTTTAATTTCTTTCAATATGTCCTGTGATTTTGGTTTTGATCTTAATTTCTTCTCTCCTTCTCTTATTTTTTCCAAAATTCTTTCTTTCTTCTCATTCTGGCTTTTCTTTTTGATTACATTCTGTTGTATCAAAAATCCTCTCATAACTGCCTTACTTGCGTCCCAGATTATTCTTTTCTCTACATTGGTCCTCATATTGATTTCAAAGTAGTCTTTCAAGGTTTTCATAGCCTTCTTGCAGAATTCCTCATCCCTAAACAAGGTGTCATTCATCCTCCATCTGAAGGTACCAGTTGTTGTTAAATTCATGTCCATCCTTATTGCATTGTGGTCGGAGCAAGTTTTTGGGCAGATTTCCACTTTTTTTATCTTTGGCGCCATTCCTCTAGTTATCCAAATTTGGTCAATTCGAGTCCATGTCATTTTAGCTTCAGAAAAGAAGGTTCCCTCTCTTTCAAGTGGGTGCTTTATCCTCCAAATATCCACTAAATCCATATTGTCAGTCATTACAAAAAAGATTTTTGGTAGTCTTCCCTCTTTGGTAATTGTCTGTCTTTGGGATTTGTCCATATTGGTAGATACAACTCCATTCATGTCTCCCATCAGAATTAAATTTATGTCCATAAAGTCCATCAAAGCTTCATGAAGTTTCTTATAGAATTCCTCTTTCCCCTCATTTGGTGCATAGATTCCCACAATCAAAAAATTTTCTCCTTGAACTTGAATTTCGACAGCTAAATATCTTCCGTGTTCATCTTTAAAAATTAATTTCGGTTGCCATTTTTCTTTTACATAGATTACCACTCCTCTTTTCTTTACCTTGTCTGAAGAAATAAATTCTTGACCCAATCTTTTGTTTGTAAGTAATTTTCTATGTGACCTCGTCACATGCGTCTCCTGTAGACATATCAAGTCCAATTGTTCTTTTTTCAAAATGTGAAATACACTTTTTCTTTTTCGGGGAATGTTTAGACCGTTACAATTCCAGCTTAACAATCGCAAAGCCATGATGGGGTTATTTATCTCCTCCTCCTACTGCTCCGAGTTGTTCTTCTTCTTCTGTCGGTGGTGTCCCTCTCAATGGTAGCTTGTCTTTATCCAAAGTTCCTCCTCCTGGATAGTCTTGTCGTGATTCCGCCCCTTTGTATAGGTCCTCTTCGTGTTGCTCCAAAAACTTATCTTTCTCTTCCACAGTTTTTATTTTCCTTTTCTTCCCTCTGTACTTAAAGGAAAGGCCTTGAGGATATTCCCACCTGAAGAGCACGCTGTTCTTCTTCAGTAATATCACTAGATCTTTGTACTGACTTCTTGCGTCCAAAATGTGTTTAGGAATATCTCTAAAAATTTCCACAAAGGAATCTTCTATTCACAGAGTTCTTTGGTAGTGCAGGTTCAATATTTTATCTCTCTCTTCTCTAGATCTTAATGTTACCAAGCAGTCACTTACCTTATTCTTTCTTTGTCTTGCACCCAATCTAAAAGCACTCTCTATCTTAAATTCTTCTTGTTCCAGTTCCTGTTTCCAAAAATCGGAGAACTCTTTTGTTAAAAAGTCCACTAAGTTATCTCCTTCACTCTCAGGTATTGCCCGGATCCTAAGATTCCTCTCCTTCCTTTGCATTTCAATCATGGACAATGCCAAGTCATGTTCTCCCAATTTCCTAAAAACTGGGGAAATTTTTTCGTCAGTAGCCGTTGCAATTTCTTTCGCTTCTTCAGCAATCTTTCGAGTGGTGGATGCTTCCTCAAGTAATTTCCCAATTGATTCTGTATTAGTGTTAACTTTATTTCCCAAATCAATTATACTTTTAGTGTTTAAGTCAATTTTCCCTGATATCTCAGCAACAGTCTTATTTGTTTCAGCAACTTGTTTACTTGTTTCCGCACCTTGCTTTTTTAACTGATCCAAAGAATCATTGATTTTACCCAATGCTTTTGCAAGTGCCTCCTCAGACATGACTTTTGTCTTTTCCTGTGGGTTTGCACTTGCTCCAGATGGTCCAGATGTAGAGGCCCTTCTTTTCATAAATGTGTCTATTTTATATTGTCTGCCAGATCTTAAAGTTTTCTCCTGTGGCTCTCCTTTGTTTTGATCATTTGCCATACCACTATCTTGGAGCCAAGGTCATTCCCACAGTCCAGATTCTTTTTCCCAGCAATTCAGCAGACTAAGTTTCACTTGTTGCTGAAACCAACCAGTTCTCCTCCAGGGGGCGAAAACATCTATTACAGTCAAAAAGATTCTAAAATGGAGGTTGTTCTTTTGAATAAATAAAAGTCCCACAAGTTCCCAAGTCTTTGCAAAGGTCCGCAATGTTAATTTCACCAAGTTTAAAACGCAGTCAGTAAGTCCTTTTAGTTCCTGGGAAAGTGTATCTTTATACTTAAAATGTAGCTTTCAATTTGAAACACCTCGTTACTTTATTACAACATTCCACAGCCGGCTTCCTTTCTCCTGCAGTCCGTTCCAGAGTCAGGGTACAGCGTAATATTGTCCATAACTTTAAAAAGACAGGCAGAATTCAAAGGCAATATCACTTTCCCCCCGCTCCTGCCCGCGGGGAGAAGGTCTCAGTCTCTTACACGATGGATCTCTTATTCCAAAGAAGAATTTCAAAGTTAAAGCTTACCAGTCCTCTGCTTTGATCTTGCTGCAGAGCGGGAAAGCAGACTTCCTTTTGATTCCTTTCCCGTCTCAGTGTCCGAATTCAATTGTTTGGTTACAAATTCCAATTATTGTTCCCTTCTCCTACTCACGGGTAGTAGTTTCTTTTACTTCCAAATTAAAGGAAGAAGTCAGCGCTCTCCGTCAATGGCGACGCGGCTTCACTTCACAGGCTGGGTGCGAGCGACTCTCAGCACCGCGCCTCACACCCGCTGCCGTTCCGGAGCCTTTAAAAAGGCTCTTTCGCAGCTTCGGGGGGGCGCAAAGGTGCCCACCGAGTCTCCGGTTCACAGGCTTCGTGCCTGTGATTTTTAGGGGTCCCCGCTGTGCCGTAGCTGCAGGACCCGAACCCGCGAAGCAGATCTCCCTCAGGAGCACCGAGGGAAACCCGCCATTAGACGATGGCGCTAACCGGAAGTCCAATGTTAATACATTCGATTTTTTGAACAAATACATTCTATTTTGTATAGATTTTTGTATCAAAAGCATGGTTTGTGATATCTTTCACACATTCCGTTCCACATCAAGGAAACAATGAGAATGTGTATATTCAACAACACTATGTGGAGGCAATGGGAATGCAATGGGAATTGCATGAATGCTGATCTACCTATGCTCTCCAGGTGTATGTTGCGTGGACAGGTGGAGTCCCCCCCCCAACCCCAGGCGACCCCCGAGTGGAATAATGACTCAAGACAATGTGCTATGGGATTAAAATTGGCCACAACTTTATTAAGTTTCAGATGTAGGGAGACCTTGGCTCAGGCATTGGGCGTTTATCCTTCCCAGTCCCCAGCCGGGGATCTGGGAGTTATCAGGGTTATCCAGAATGTGTGGGGATTGGGCTGGCTCTGGAGAACATATGTTCAAGCAGAGAGCCTGCCCCCGTTTCGCTGCCGTCACAGGGGAGAGCAATGACAACCTCTCGGCGTATGGCCAATGCCTCCCCTCAAGACCCCTTTAACGGGGAACCCTGGGATCACCGCTTCAAGGGGGGCACCGCTTCACGCCCTCCCCATTTAGGAAGATAAACTAAAGGACCCCTCCCAAGGCCTGAAACCGCCAAAGTTGTGACGTTTTGCTACGGGAAAGGCAAAACCTGCCAATGCAGGAAAATTCTTTTCCAGCCCTTCAACAGTGACCATGATGTAGTAGCATCTGTGTACCTGTGGAGAAGAAGTTAACCTGCAGAAGAAGGCTTAACTGAGGGAGGGCAGGGTGGGAGAAGCTCTGGAGCCAACTGACGATTCCCAGGTAAGATTCACCTTCTGTTGTGTGGGCAGGATGGTCCCTCCCCTTGCTTGGCCAATCCCCTGCCAACGCCTCCCCAGGCAGGATTGGGCGATTGGCTGAGATAGGCGGAGATCTCCAGGTATCCAGCCTGGAGAGGGCGAAACCAGCCCGTACTACCAGGAGCCGCACTGGGATCTAGGGGGCTACTAACAACCACGCAAAAGGTGTCCCCCATTTTATGTGGGAGCAGTCA
This sequence comes from Podarcis siculus, assembly GCA_034642415.1. Lineage (NCBI taxonomy): Eukaryota > Metazoa > Chordata > Lepidosauria > Squamata > Lacertidae > Podarcis > Podarcis siculus. Next base: position 530,997 of record JAXCMG010000071.1, on the reverse strand, counting down.
TTATCAATTTACCCTGCATGCTGGAGCATCTATTACTGACTTATGCACATTTCAGGAGGATCTTTGAATTTGCCTTTTTAATTCTCAGGCCGAAGCAGCAAGAACTGTTTTGTGTATGGGGAATGATATATAATGAATTGGGTCGGGGAATGTTCAAGATAACATTTGTTAAAAAACCAGAAGCCTTCTTGTTAGGAGTTGTATGTGCAGAGATACCGAAGGAATTGAAAAGACTGTTTATGTATGCTACAACACCTGCAAGGATGCTCCTTGCCCAAAGCTGGAAATACGATAAAATCCCTACCAGGGAAGCTCCTGCAGCCAATCAGAAGCTGTGGAAGCCCCGTCGGACGTTCGGGTTCCAAAGAATGTTCACAAACCAGAGCACTCACTTCCAGGTTTGTGGTGTATGGGAGCCAAAATGTCCAAGTATCAAGGCCTTCGGGATTCAAGGTTCAACTGTACACAACTTTTTAAAGACATCTGCATTGGGAAGATGAGATAAGATAAAACTTTATTCGCATTAGCCAATGGCCATAGCAGCAGTAAAACATTACAGTATACGCAGAAAAGGAAATTTGATATAAGAGCACATTTTAAAGTCCTGAATCAGCCATCAGTTAGTGGCCCTTATTCTGATTGCCCCTGCTATGAACCTTTGCTGTTATCTGCTCATTTTGATCTGATAGAAGAAAGGGCATTGTGGCAGTGGTTGCACGCCCTGGGATGGTTAGTACAAGTGGAGTGGTGATCTCGTTCCTCAGGTCTTTGTAGAGATCACAAGACGGGAGGACGTGTGCCGCTGTTTCGGTGCTACCATCTCCACAGGGGCAAAGACGTTTCTCAGGCAGGATCTGCATTGGGAAGTTTTTAATGTTTGACATTTTATTATGTTTCTATATATGTGTTGGAAGCTGCCCAGAGTGGGTAGGGTATTTATTATTATTATTATTATTATTATTATTATTATTATTATTATTATTTCAATATGAAAGCAGGCCAAGGGAAAGGGTTCCGATGTGTTTCAGTGTTGTGAACTGTGGTTTCTAGGGTACCAAATCTCCTTAATAATTTTCACCTTTCATGCTCCTGTTTCCGCCTCGTCCTTCTCATGTACAGAACATACGCTGCAAATAAATGGAGGTGCCACAAGGTTACTTTCATACTGTGCCGGCAGTGCTGTGTGACAATGAAGCATTAGGCAAGGCCATTATTAGGAGTTCTTTCGGTGAGCATTGCTAAGTATGATCAGTTCAGCATTTCATCCCGAGCCTAGTTAGTGGAGAACATTATGCCGAGTGATTATCCCCCACTGCAGTGCTTCTGAAATGGCAATAGGTCAGCAATGGGATGATAATAAGAGCTTTCATTGTGGGACGGGGAAAGAAAAGTGGGGCTGGATAGAAAGAGATCAGCTTGACTCCTTTGTTGGGAAACCGGAGGTGAAATGAGAAATTGCGGAATCCAAAGAACTCGGCGCGAGAGAGGAAATGTATAGCTTTTTAATTCCTCGACATAAATGTAGCTGCAATTCTTTTTGTTCAATAGCCACTTGTATTCATTGCGGCAGTAAAACTAAAAGCTCCCTAAAGCCTTCTTTTAAGGAGTTCATTAGGAAGCTGTTAGTGAAGTTTCATGAATCTTTATTGCCACTGCAATCTAACGGAGACAGACCATATGTAGAATCTGAAACTCAGGGAGCAAATTGTCGCCGTAATGCATGGAACATCTACACACCTTCTCCCTCTCTCTCTCCCTCTCCCTCTCCCTCTCTGTCTCTCTGTGTTTCTCATTGTCCCAGTTGTATGACATATCTGAAACAGATCATCTCCCTCCAGGCATGCCAACCCCATGGGGCTGAGGCCTCTACAGCACTGGCAAAGTCCGCTGAGATGTGGTTCAGTCATCCAATCCTGAGGGGGCAGGCAGAGGGCTGCGCAGCCCCACCTCCTGACCTAGGGACCTGCCCTGACCCCCTGACCTCACATGGACCTGGCTCAAATTAAGTTCAGGATTATGTGGTCAGGAAGGTGCATGGATGGCGAAAGAGATACTGCTTCTCCATTCCTGCTCCTCCTGACCACACCGCAGAGAGCAGTATGAGGGTTCAACCCCATTGCATGCTTTTTTGCCAAGATGTTCCTTGGTGCATGATTCCTGCACATAATTTCTGCCTGCTGCGGCAGGCCTGTATGGTCTCCCCGTTCTGCTGTCCTCCCCACTCTCATATCACCGCCCTCAATGTGCACCAGCTCAGTCAGGAAAACTAGCACAATATTTCCCCTCCTCACCTGAAAATTCCATTCCTTAGCATCCTTTGAGGCAGTCTTTTTTGCTCCTTTCTGACAGAGCTTGTGTGCATGTGTGTTTTTTTAAAAAATGCAGCTTTTGAACTGTAGTAACGTCATTGCCCACCGCCAATACTGCTTGGTGCTGAGATATCGTGCAACTCTCTTCAGACGGGGACTTGTAGAAGAACCCCTACGGAAGATAGAGGGCAGTTGGGAAATGTTTCGATCATCTACACGAAGAGGAATTCAGCATATGGTTCTGCTTGCAAACCACTATGTACACAAACACACACACACATATGAAATCTTTAGTGATTCACTTGATATTTAACGAGTTCTACAAAAGCACTTGAAGTGAGTAATTTCACATTGCTTATCCCCAGATAGCAACTTGATCGTGATTTTTATTAACACTTGAGCCTGTTCCTTGAGCAATCTCTTGCTTTTGGAGATCTGAGGACACTTTATGCCCTATACTTGGGGAGGTAACGAGCTGTCACTCACCTCCAGACACAACAGCAAAGGAAGGTTGCTTTGTCGCAGCAAATGGAACATGAAATGTGTGTGCACCGGGTCAAAACTTAAGTGAAAACTCTTGAGAAAAGTCAATACCATTTCCTTTCCCAGGCTTTTCATCTGTACGCTAGGCCTCAGTTTCCAATGGCAGCCAAAAACCCAAGTCTGTGTTGGCTCTTCAGGGTGAAGAATACTGCGTTATAAAAGGATGTGTTGACATTTGTTCTGTTTAAGCTGGTGATTCATCATTCAAAGTGTTGTGTTCAAACAATGGAAATCAGGGAACTGTAGTAAAACCTTTAGACACTATATGATCTCACCAAAATAATTAGGAGGCTAAATAAGAGTAAGTTCTCTCATAGCTTTATCCCAAGTAAGCACAAAGAACTATTATGTTGTAGTTCTTTCGCTGACACTTTCATTTGGTGTACTTTTCTGTTCCCTTTCTAAATCTCTTAAAATAAAGGGTTGCATCAGACTATATTGTACTCAGAGTAGATCTATCAAAAATCAGTGGAATTAAATGAGGAACTTGAAAAGTGAAGTGACATCATAGGGTGTTCACCCCAAGCACAGGCAAAACCTTCAGTGGTTTTCAGAATGGTCTACATGCTAACAAAGGAGACATCACATAACAATTTCAGGAGTGATTGCTAAGCATGCTTAGTGTTCCTGCTTTTAAGTAAGGGATGAAACTCAGATTTTTTGTTTTGGTAGCATAAACCATTTTCTGCAATGTATCAGTAGATATTCTTTAACATGGAAAATGCTGGTGACACTACAAAACAGTACATTTCTAGAAAAAGTGGAATGGTGAGAACAAGAAAATGGGATAATATTCCAAATTGTAACTTTATATGCGGGTGGCGCTAGCGCCTAGGGCTTGCCGATCGGAAGGTCGGCAGTTTGAATCCCTGCGACGGGGTGAGCTCCCTTTGCTCGGTCCCAGCTCCTGCCAACTTACCAGTTCGAAAGCACATCAAAGTGCAAGTAGATGAATAGGTACCACTCCGGTGGGAAGGTAAATGGCATTTCCGTGCGCTGCTCTGGTTTTGCCAGAAGCGGCTTAGTCATGCTGGCCACATGACCCGGAAAAACTGTCTGCGGACAAACATAGGCTCCCTCGGCCAGTAAATGTTGCACTGTCACAGAACATAACCTATATAATCCACAGCAGGAGATGTGTGTACGCTTCAGAAAACAGGACACTTATTTAACTGTCCCTGTGTTCCAAGGGCCAGAAATAAAAGGCAGTAAACCTGTGTGTTACAGTGGTACCTCGGGTTACATACTTAATTTGTTCTGGAGGTCTGTTCTTAACCCGAAACTGTTCTTAACCTCTACAGCTGGGGGAGGCAGCGGGCCATCTTATTACACACACCCCAGAGGTGCCCGGGGCGGACCACCCCCTCCACCCCCTTCATATGCCCCTGCCTACTACTGCAATATTGCTAGACATGGACTATTGAAAGGCATCCTGTCTTCGCCGCGGTGTTCCCTGACAGCAGTTTATTACACTTACTATTTCTTGCTCACTGGAAGGACAGATCCTGAAGCTGAGACTCCAGTACTTTGGCCACCTCATGAGAAGAGAAGACCCCCTGGAAAAGACCCTGATGTTGGGAAAGATTGAGGGCACAAGGAGAAGGGGACAACAGAGGTTGAGATGGTTGGATAGTGTTCTTGAAGCTACGAACATGAGTTTGACCAAACTGTGGGAGGCAGTGGAAGACAGGAGTGCCTGGCGTGCTCTGGTCCAGGGGGTCACGAAGAATCGGACACGACTAAATGACTAAACAACAACTATTTCTTGTTTATGATCTTTTGCATAACTGTGCATATATTATATGTGGATGCTTATGATTTGTAAATTTTGTATTATGACCTAACTATTGATAATACATTATTAGCCACGTGTTGTGTTTGGATTTGTTCAGATGTCTTCTGACAGGAGGACATTCCACAGGGTGGGTGTAACTATCGAGAAGGTAGACTGATATGGACTGAAGCACCATTAATGCTTGAGCTACATCCCTAACATGGGAAGCATTCATCTAAAATTCTCCGTGCCGTTGGTTTTCTGAGGGCCTTATTTTGCTGCTGGAAATCCTTCACCCTAATTACTTGTCCTGTGAATATTTCTCTGCAGCCCTCTCCTCACTTAAATCCCCCTTGACATTGACAGATAAAACCCCGTTGTCCTGAAATGAACCAAAACCGATCCCGCCAATAAGCTGGTTTATAACAAAGGCCTTCGACATCTGATATACTAATATTAGCCAAATCTTATACAGTGGTACCTTGGTTCTCAAATGTCTTGGTACTCAAACAACTTGTAACCCAAACACTGCAAACCTGGAAGTAAGTGTTTCGGTTTGTGAACTCTTTTTGGAAGCTGAACATGCTCCGTTTTGAATGTTATGCTTCCAATTTGAGTGTTACGCTTCCGATTTGAGCGCCACACTTCCATTTTGAGTGTTATGCTGAGATCTGTTTTTTGCTATTTATTTTATGTTTTTGTTTTTGCAGCTCTTTCTTTTGTTTTTGTGACTGTGTTCAGCTACTGATTGACTGATTGTGTGACTGCAGTACATTGTTTATCGACTTCATTTTATGAATCAGTGGTCTCATTAGATAGTAAAATTCATGTTAAACTGCTGTTTTAGGGGTTTTTAAAAGTCTGGAATGGATTAATCTGTTTTGCATTACAGTGGTACCTCAGGTTAAGTACTTAATTCATTCCGAAGGTCCGTACTTAACCTGAAACTGTTCTTCACCTGAAGCACCACTTCAGCTAATGGGGCCTCCTGCTGCTGCCGTGCCACCGGAGCACAATTTCTGTTCTCATCCTGAAGCAAAGTTCTTAACCCGAGGTACTATTTCTGAGTTAGCGGAGTCTGTAACCTGAAGCGTATGTAACCTGAAGCGTATGTAACCCAAGGTACACTGTACTTTCTATGGGAAAGCGCGCCTTGGTTTTGGAACACTTTGGCTTTGGAACAGACTTCCGGAATGGATTACGTTTGAGAACCAAGGTACCACTGTATATTGAAAAAATACACTTATACCTGATGTGTGAACATCCCAATTTGTACACTATACTGGATCATATGTGTTGAGGTTTTTTTTAAAGCTATAGATATCAATGAAGAATATGCATACACAATCACTTGAAGGAAATGAGAATGTGCACATAAACTGGAAATGGTAGATATTGACTAAACAATTGTATTTATTCTTTTGCGGCAGGTGGGGGAAGGGACAGAGCAAGGCTCTCTCACTTCCCCCACCTCCCGCAAAAGCCCCCAAGAGCCGCATATTTTTTCTTCTTGAATTCTCCCCCCCCCCCAAAAAAAGGTAGGTGCGCCTTATGGTCAGGTGTGCCTTATGGTCAGGTGCGCCTTATGGAGCGAAAAATACGGTAGATTGCTTGCATGTGTGGAGTAGCCTAAAGAGAGCCAGTGTGGTGCAGTGGTTAAGAGCGGTAGTCTCGTAATCTGGGGAACCGGGTTCGCGTCTCCGCTCCTCCACATGCAGCTGCTGGGTGACCTTGGGCCAGTCACACTTCTCTGAAGTCTCTCAGCCTCACTCACCTCACAGAGTGTTTGTTGTGGGGGAGGAAGGGAAAGGAGAATGTTAGCCGCTTTGAGACTCCTGAAGGGGAGTGAAAGGCGGGATATCAAATCCAAACTCTTCTTCTTCTTCTTCTACTATTTCTGCTTATGAGAGTCCTCTAATTTGTTTCCTCGATTACTGAACATAATAAGAAAATTCTGGGTTAGCCAGTGGCTTCTGTAGCCCCCAATCCTGTTTTCACAGTGGGCAACCATATTTTTGTGGGAAACCTATAAGCAGGATATTGTATATTGCTGTATCCAAAAATCTTTTCACTATTTTAAAAGCATTCTCAGGCTCTCATAGTATCCGTTCTACAAGGTTTGCTTTGCTCACTTACAATGCATAAGTGTAGCTGCATTAAATTTGCAGTATGTTCAACTCCTGGATGATCACGACGTAATTAGGAATCATTGATGCTGTGTAGACTTTCACTGCCCTAAAAATAGCTTCATTTCCCACATATTTATCTGTGTCATCTAAAAATAGATGTCAACACTATAGCACCTTCTTTCTATTTTTTTTTAAAAAAGAAATATGGCATATGTTTCTGTTTAAGCTCAATTTCAAAGAAAACCAACGGAAACAGAGAACTTCAAAAGCAGATGCAGGAGATGAGAATTTCCTCTGTATGAATTCAGAATGCACAAATACTAGGGTATACACCAGCCTCGTGATTTGGTCCAGATCCCAATTCAATGCTTCAAAAAAAAAAAAAAAAGCCTGGTTGGCAATGGTTCTCTTGTTATAGTAAGATTTGAGTCTTCTGCTGCAGTTGGTGCAGAGTATGGCACCATGGTTACAGCTATGGTTTTCCCAGTCGTGACGTATGGAAGTGAGAGCTGGACCATAAAGGAGGCTGATTGCTGAAGAATTGATGCTTTTGAATTATGGTGTTGGAGGAGACCCGTGAGAGTCCCGTGGACTGCAAGAAGATCAAACCTATCTATTCTGAAGGAAATCAGCCCTGAGTGCTCACTGGAAGGACAGATCCTGAAGCTGAGGCTCCAATACTTTGGCCACCTCATAAGAAGAGAAGACTCCCTGGAAAAGACTCTGATGTTGGGAAAGATGAAGGGCACAAGGAGAAGGGGACGACAGAGGATGAGATGGTTGGACAGTGTTTTCAAAGCTATCAAAATGAGTTTGACCAAACTGCGGGAGGCAGTGGAAGACAGGAGTGCCTGGCGTGCTCTGGTCCATGGGGTCATGAAGAGTTGGACACGACTAAACAACTAAACAACAACAACAAATGGCACCAATCACTTTTTGGTTCAGTGTGTGAATGCAAATGGTTGAATCTCATGTTTGTCCTATTCAGAGTAGGCCCACTGAAAATGATGGAGATGACCAACTTGGTTCATTTTATTTGGTCAACCCTGACCAGAACTGAGTTGGAGACAACCCAAAAACAATAAATTATAAGAGGGACAGGTGTATTCGCATTCTACAGCAAGGGATGTGATCTGGGGAAATGTGGTATGGCTTATGGGGGTTTTGGGGGCCAAAGAGAAAAAAGTTGAGGGCCACATTCAGCCCCCTGGCCTGAATTTCCCCACTCCTAAGATAAAGCATAGCAGCTTCTTGAGGGCCAAGAACACCAAAAATCTGGCTGAGAATAGATTTCAACTAAGCCAGCCATCTCACAGACAAAGCGTCCTTTACACCATGCTTAATGAAGAACGTGTATCTATGAATGAAAATAAGAGAATGCAATATATTTTACCTTAAAATACAACAAATTATCATTAAGCAGCCACAGATAATTTGTCTAGCAAATGATGTACCTTTAGAAGTAGAGCTTCAAACAGATGGAGAAATGGCTGCACTTCCTGTACTTTTGGCAACCGATATTGTGGAAAACATTATTTAGTTCTCTTTGCCACCCAAACTGTCTGGGCAGCTCACTGTTGTAATACTTTCTTCACAGCCTGTACTTGGCATGATCCACATCATTTCCTCAGATATTCACCTAATCACAGTAAGTTCCGAAGTGTTGATGGTCATTATCAAGGTCTGGCTGTGCATCAAAGTAACAAGGCCCAATTCGCACAACTACACAGATGTGTTGGAAACAAGAGTGGAGTCGGTTGCCCCCCCCCTTTGACAAATGTAGTCACAGGACTTGACAACGTAGCATGCAGTTAATACACCATGATAGCTTTAAAAAAATATATACAGTATATTCAAGAGTAGTAGAACTGTGCTCAGCTCTGACCTGACAAATATGGTCCCACCAAGCTGAACACATCCCACCAGTAATACGTGGTTTCCCACTAGAAGGTCAGTGAACACCCTACTTTTTCTGCACCAATAGAAACAGTGATATGAATCCAGATATATACTGTAAGCTAGGTGCCAAAGGGACGTGGGTGGCGCTGTGGTCTAAACCACAGAGCCTCTTGGGCTTGCTGATCAGAAGGTCGGCGGTTCGAATCCCTGTGACAGCATGAGCTCCCTTTGCTCAGTCCCTGCTCCTGCCAACCTAACAGTTCGAAAGCACATCAAGTGCAAGTATATAAATCAGTACCGCTCCGGTGGGAAGGTAAACAGCGTTTCTGTGCGCTGCTCTGGTTCGCCAGAAGTGGCTTAGTCATGCTGGCCACATGACCCAGAAGCTGTCTGCGGACAAACGCCAGCTCCATCAGCCAGTAAAGTGAGATGAGTGCCGCAACCCCAGAGTCATCTGCGACTGGACTTAACGGTCCAGGGTCCCTTTACCTTTTTAGGTGCCAAATGGTTCCTTAAACCAGGGTTACAGTCGCCAAAATGGAATGTCCAGTTGCCATTTTTGAGCCAGATAAGAGGAGAGCCTACATCACTATTGAAATTATAGTATTATTATGCACATCAGGTATCTTGGAAGTCATGAAGTTTCAATTGCCTCTTGGTAAAAAATAAAAACCTAACAAATTTATTGCAATAGTCAAGCTCTTTCAAGTGTCTGGATTTCTGGCTTTAATCATACTTTAGTATTCCCTTTTATTATCTGGAGTTCCCCCAAGCAGCAGCAAAACAAAAACCACACATTTTGGCTGGCTGAATGACACGGACATTTCCTTACCCATGTTATTAATTTCCAGTTCTATAGACGGCAAGCTTATTACCTTCAGTGGCAGTCACCTCACAGCGTGAGTCAAATCTGATGTAAATCTTCCCTGAAACTTTTAGGAGAGTCAAGGACGAGATGCTCTGATGATTCTGTTACATCTGGGAACTGTAAACACCTTGGTACAAAATCACCTGAATCTGAGCCAAAGTACAGTACATGAGGTTTGCTTTCTGGTGTTGCAGCCACCTCACAAAAAGTACATCGCGATCATGCAAAATACATGGATGAAAGTCAAGAGAACTCAATAGCAATCAGTGATAATTTGGGGGGGGGGGGGGAGATTTCTTCCCAGATGAAGGCCCATAAATGAGAAAAATGAAAGATTTCATTTTGAAATATCCAATATCCAATAGTACCAGTCTTCATGAAACTGTATGAGTTAATCGTCATGGAAAAAGTTGCTCTAATTGATTGCATTGATGAGTAAAGTGGATCAAGATCTGATGGCTGCTTTCCATAATGTTAGACAGCAGCAGCTAGGTTAGTGGTGAGTATGAAATGGGAGAATGTGGCAAGGTTTTCATTTTTTAAAAAAATACTTTAAGATTCAACAATAACAAAAAAATCCACAATAATTACTACTTCAGTTCATTACAATTGACCATCTTTAACAATAGTTGAAAAATTACAGAACATCACTTTAACTTACCCAAATTTTCGTATGTAACTTTTATCTCTTTATCTCTTTCTTAGCAGATCAAAAAGAAAAAGGAAAGGACCAAAAAAGGAAGGTAGAAAGAAAAAGAAGAAAAAGGGAAAGGAAAAAAAAAATTAAAGAGAGAATTAAAAGAAAAAAAATAAACACATGTGACTTCCGATTAGACTCATTATATTATTATTTCTATTATTTTTTCACACACAGTTCCATATTACTGTATTACTTTCTTTGTTTTCATCAGATACCAAAAATATTATATTTCTTATTTTACAAGAATCATTCTAGTTCTGCCAGGAGATGTTTATTATTACAATAGTTTTCCAGATATTCTTTAAAGATTTTCCATTCTTTCTGTACTTTCTGTTTTGAATAACCTCTGACTCTCCCTGTCATCATGGCCAGCTGCAGATATTCTATCATTTGGACCTGCCACTCATGTATCGTAGGTGTTTTATTACTTTTCCAGCTTCTTGCAATTAAGATCCTGGCTGCTACTGTGGTGTACATAAAAAAGGGTCTAATTTCTTTTTTTGATTTCTGGTGGCATTATGCCTAGGAGGAAGGTTTCAGGTTTTTTCTTAAAGGTTTTCAGTGGTGGTGGCAGTGGGGACAGCTAGGACCTGAACCAGTGAACTTTGGGGACAATGATAGGCTGGAGAGGACAGGATAATGAGGAGGCCACGGAATACCCTTCACATAGGGATGGCGGCAGGGTTTCTTGCAGGGCACATGTTGCTGAAGCAGCACCCAGCAGGACTGAACCCCTTTTTTGTAAAGGGACGCGGATGGCGCTATGGTCTAAACCACTGAGCCTATTGGGTTTGCCAATCAGAAGGTCAGTGGTTCGAATCCCTGTGATGGGGTGAGTTCCCGTTGCTCTGTCCTAGCTCCTGCCAACCTAGCAGTTGGAAAGCACACCAGTGCAAGTAGATAAATAGATACCACTATGGCGGGAAGCTAAATGGCGTTTCTGTGCACTCTGGTTTCCATCACAGTGTTCCGTTGTGCCAGAAGCAGTTTAGTCATGCCAGCCACATGACCTGGAAAGCTGTCTGTGGCCAAACACCGACTCCCTTGGCCTGAAAGCGAGATAAGCACCACACGCCTTTGACTGGACTAAACCGTCCAGGGGTCCTTTACCTTTACCTTTTACCTTAGGAGGAGAGGAAAATGAGATGCAGTTCCCCTTTCCCCTGCCTCCTCCTGACCATACAGTGTTAAAGATATGAAAACCGATTCTCTGATCCACTTCCATCCAGATATGTGTTGTTGTTGTTTAGACTTACTAACCATAATTCCCCAGGGCATGCCACAACAATCTAAAAATACAGTATTAAAATAAGTTAAAACAATTTGCAATCAGAAGAGCATGGTAGTCAGAAAGACCTAGATCTCATGTATCGAAGGCCATGTGTTGTGCTTCTTTTCAAACGATAGCAATTATTTCCAGCGAAATTGACTTGTGAGGTGGTGTTTGTTCGATAAGAGATTGAGTGTTTGGGGGGGGGGGAGGCTCGTTTAATTTCATTTTGCACAGGTTGTACAATGACAATAAAGGTCTTATTATTATTATTATTACAGTCATACCTCGGGTTACAGGCGCTTCAGGTTGCGTTTTTTCGGGTTACGGACTCACCAAAACCCAGAAGTACCGGAACAGGTAACTTCTGGGTTTTGGTGGTCGCACATGCACAGAAGCTCTAAAGCGCGCTTTGCACATGCACAGAAGCGCTGAATCACAACCCGTGCATGCGCAGATGCACCGCTGCAGGTTGCGAACATGCATCCCGCATGGATCACGTTTGCAACCCAAGCGTCCACTGTATTATTATTATTATTATTATTATTATTATTTTCTTCAAATCCGCATCTGCACAAAGTATCTGTAAATTAACATAGGCAAAATCTGTCCCCTCTTTTGTCTGGCAATGCATAAGGAGCCACTCACAGAGAGAGAAAATCGAAGCATCCTGTATGTGGCCCCTCACCCGCATCTGAGTTGTGCTGTATTCAGGCTGTGAAATAACTATACAATATTCTGTTAAGTGCAACCTTAAGCTTTCCCCCCCCCTCTCTTTCCTTGAGACTAGTAAAGCTGGCTGCATGCCTGTAATTTTTATTTTTTAAAAAGAGTTCAGCCAGGGAACTGTTCGATATCCTGGCAATGAACCTCTCACATTGCCAACACCTGTGCTGTACCTAAATAGCATCAATATAACTAGTGGGAGGCTTACACCACAGAATTTCTTGGACTTATCCACTTGTGTTTATCCATGGGTTCCAAACAAGAGAGTTAATCTTGTTCTGTTCTTTTGCGAATAAAACCCCGACCGACATCATTGCAAGTGGTCCTGTCCTGTCCTGTTCACCGATGGAGAACTTGGCTTTGGGCACCTGACTTGTGTGTATTTTCTCTACGTGTGAGCCCAAGGAGGCTCGATTTACTGTTTTAATCAGTCATTTGATACAGGGATGTTCAGAAAAGCAATTAACAACACGTGAAGCATGGAAAGAGCATAGGCAATTAGGAAGGCAAACAACAGCATCAAGACAGCCTCCTCTAGAGAAACATGAGTTGTAATTTCCTTGGCACCTGAATTTGGCTGTTTATTATAGAACGTATTTGGGGATCTTCCTTGTAACAGAAAATCATTGGACCATGATCAAAATAGAGACAACATCTGCTCAATTAAAAGCAGCAGCTATAGTGTTGTGGTGGTTGTTTTTTTCTTTGCTATATTAAAAAAAGGAATCTCTGAGACTATGGAGAAGTTAATTTGCTATAGACATTGGAACATAAATAATCAGTCGTAGTAGGAGCTGTAACATCATAACTTGGCAGATGTGATGATAAATGGTGACCAACGTTAACTGACGTCCCACCTTGAAAGTAATGTGCAAGTTGCTTATGCTTCCTGTATCTTGACTCATTAAATGCTACAATGCTTGATCAAAAGTCAGCTGACATCACTTTAACCACAGTAGATGGCAAACACCTTGCCTTCAGATGTGGTAGCTAACCAAAACTTTGTACTAAGCCAATCCCTTCCACACCAAATAATAATAATAATAATAATAATAATAATAATAATAATTTATTATTTGTACCCCACCCATCTGGCTGGGTTTCCCCAGCCACTCTGGGCAGCTTCCAGCAAAGACACTAAAATGTCACACATTAAAAACTTCCCTGAGCAGGGCTGCCTTCAGATGTCTCCTAAATGTCAGGTAGTTGTTCATCTCTTTGACATCTGATGGGAGGGTGTTCCACAGGGTGGGCACCACTACCGAGAAGGCTCTCTGCCTGGTTCCCTGTAACTTGGCTTCTCACAGCAAGGGAACCACCAGAAGGCCCTTGGCGCTGGACCTTAGCATCCGGGCAGAATGATGGGGGTGGAGACACTCCTTCAACCAACTACCCAACCAAATCTCATCATATAAGCATGCTGAGAAGTATGGAGACCATACACATTTTGCAAGAGGTGTGTGGTGTGGTGGGACCTTTTCAAGTCTCTTTCCTAACTACTCCAACCAAGTTCCCAAGTTCTCACCAGAAAAGGGGAAAGGGTTGACTATAATTATTTCTCCTCCTTTATTTAAAGCATCTTTAATCTGCTGTTGTGCTAAAAAAAGTTCCCAGAGCAGCTCTTCGATCAATAATAATTTTTAAAAACACAATTCCTGTTCTCAGGTTCACAGCACCAAAAAGAAAGAAAGAAAGAAAGAAAGAAAGAAAGAAAGAAAGAAAGAAAGAAAGAAAGAAAGATGCATGGGGAGGGAGGAGGAAAAAGCAAACTTAGAGAAAACTGTACATAAATAAAGACACTCCCAGGACTGAAATAAAACTCATAACGTTTATTGTAAACATTTGGTTAGACCACAAGATGTAATGCTGTAATATAATAATGAATGTATGTCTAAAGTATAATACAAAAATGTATTAAGAAATTATAGACATTTATAGAACGTATATATAGTAATCACGCTTAAGCAAGAGCAATGTAAAGAAGCCAGAAGAGGGGTGGAGGGAAGTTAATTGGGATAAGATATAGATTTAAAGGAGAACAATATTGTTAAGTTGTATTGTGTTTTGAAAAAAAATAATAAAAATTATTGGGGGAAAATAAAAGCAAAAGCAAACTTAGGCACTAATTCTTAAATTTGCACTACTTACAATGACCAGCAGGGATGGAAACAAGGATGGAATATACATGATAACAGAAGTGCCAGGGAGACTTCAGGAGCTATAGGAGACATAGTTTCTACAGTGCTACATTTGCCATGACTCTTAGCAGTTAGTATAGTCCTATTTTTTCCTTGATTTTCTAGTTTTACCTTCTGGTTAACTGCTTTGAGGTTGTTGTTGTTGTTGTTGTTGTTGTTTTAACAATCAAGTAAAGTATGAATTTTAGGAAATAAAAATAAGTAAACTTTTGCGCTCCTTAAGGTCTAGAGACTCCTGTCACCGTTCTTCTCCACTGTTATGAGTGAAACAAGGAACTATGGCAGCAGTTGGCAGTGATCATGGCAAGATTCGCAGTTACATACCTGACCGAATTTTTCAAAAAGGTTTCGGCTAATAGTGGGATTTTGCGAAGGGCAGATCCGAGGGGAGGATATCAGATCTTGGGTAGCTTATTGCAGTTACACCACCCAAATTCTGAACTTTGGCAGCCCAGAGTTCTTATTTCCTGTAACAAAGCACGAAATCAGATGCACAGGATTCCAGAGTTGTTATAATATTTTGAGGGCTATTTGGATTCGTATTCCTCCTGTTTTGAGAGCTTTGTTCTGTGAGTGTGTGTGTGCGAGAGCGAGAGAGATTTAAGCCAGCAGATTTCTCTCCCCCTGAAGGAGATTTCATTGACCTAGTTCCACACGCAGCCAGACATAACATGGCAGCCAAGTGACCCAGGCTCTCCGTCAAAACAAACCATTAAAAAAAGCAGCAGCTTGAGACTGATTTAGGACCCTCCGGTCTTTAAACGGTGCCTGGCGTCTTTGATCTGCTAACCGATCACAGGTGGATGAAAGGCGATCCCAAAGACAATTAACGGCAAATTCGACAGGTTCACTGTTTCAAAGAACCAAGGTAGAGTTTCACCTAGAAGCATGTGGCAAGGGAGGGGGGTGAGCAGAGCTTAGATTCAAAGACCCGCGCCAACCGCCAGGCAGCATGAAACAATTGCCCAGGAGAAGGGATAATGTGAAAAGCAACAGCTGAAAAGCACATGCTACCGAATTTCCACACAGGGGAGGAAATCCTGCCAGCAGTGATTATATACTTCTCCGCCCTTGCGTTTGAAAGAGGCTAAATATTCCGACGTAAAGCTAAAACTGGAGAGGGCAGTGGAACAGCTCCAAACAGAAATATCCAGGCCGGAGTTGACTGGTAATTTGTCCTCAGCAACCATTTTGGACATTAACTCCATTCTTCATGGAGAAGACATTCCAAACAAGAACAGACGAGTGTTTCATTCCCTTCTGTACCCAACTCCTCACCCCATTTCCCTTAACTGTATTCTCCAATTCACATAGTACATTATTTTAGGTTAAAGAGAGATGCTTTGCTTGCAGAATAGTACCCATGGCAACACTTGGAGCCAGGGCGAGCAGCAGATTCTCCCTCCGTGTCGTTTCCCTCCACACCAAAAAGACTAGAGTGACAAAATAGTGATTACTTGCTACCTAGTGGATATTGATTACAGACCCTCCAAATGTCCGTATTTTCCAGGGACAGGCTGGGATTTACAGAAGCTGTCCCGGTTTCTGATTTGATCCCAGAATGTCCCATTTTTCCTTAGGACACCCTTATTTTCATGGGAGAAATGTTGGAGGGCATGGATTTATGCATCCGCCAAGCCAAAGAGATATCTCCCCTATATGGGGAAGGTTTTATAAAATGTGTAATGTTTTATTATGTTTTCAAATATGCTGGAGGCCACCCAGAGTGGCTTGGGCAACCCAGTCAGGCAGGCAGATTATTCTTATTCTTATTCTTATTGAATAGGATTTCCCTATTTTCATGGGAGAAATGTTGGAGGGTATGTGATGATGATTTTGAGAGCTTTGTTCCCTCTGTGCGTGTGTGTGTGTGTGTGAGAGAGAGAGAGAGAGAGAGAGAGAGAGAGAGAGAGAGATTTTGCTGAACTACAGCTCCCATCAGCCACAGCAGGCATGCCCAATAGC
>JAXCMG010000071.1:469160-509616 GCA_034642415.1 Podarcis siculus | reverse complement strand
GCCCCGATGCCGGGCGGCGGGGGGAGACTTTCCCGCCCCGCCGCCCGGCATCGGGACGATGCCCCGATGCCGGGCGGCGGGTGGAGGCTTTCCCGCCCTGCCGCCCGGCATCGGGACGATGCCCCGATGCCGGGCGGCGGGGGGAGACTTTCCTGCCTCGCCGCCCGGCATCGGAGCATCATTCCGATGCCGGGCGGCGGCGGGAGGATTTCCCGCCCACGGCCCGGCATCGGGGCATCCTTCCGAAGCCCGGCGGCGGCGGGAGGAGGTGTCCCCGCCCCGCCGCCAGGCTTCGTAGGAGGTCCGAGGACAGCGCTGCGCTTCCCCGCTGTCCGGGAGATTTCCCTATGGGCTGTTGTCTTGCGAAGCGCCTCCAAAACGGAAAACCCTTTCGTCTAGCGGGTTTTCCGTCTTGCGAGGCGTTCGTCTTGCGAGGTACCACTGTATCTATATATCATCTATCCATCTATCTATCTATCTCTATCTATCATCTATCTATCTATCTATCTCTATCTATCTATCTATCTATCATCTATCTATCATCTATCTATCTATATCTATCTATCTATCTATCTATCTATCTATCTATCTATCTAATCTATCTATCATCTATCTATCATCTATCTATCATCTATCTATCTATCTATCTATCATCTATCTATCATCTATCTATCTATCTATCTATCTATCATCTATCTATCTATCTATCTATCTATCTATCTATCATCTATCTATCATCTATCTATCATCTATCTATCATCTATCTATCATCTATCTACCTACCTATCTGGGGGGTTTTCCAGCTGGAGATGTTCACAGTGAGTTCCGGCACCTCTTTTCCTAGAAAATTAGCACTGCTGTCTGTCTGTCTGTCTGTCTCTTCCCTGGTTCTTCTTCTTCCTCCTGTTCTTCCAATATTTCCCAGCCTCTCCCCTTTGCAGCCTCCGAACTATGTCCTTCTGCAAACCACTGTTCTAAATCTATACTGTCTCCTTCTTCTCTGGAAAGTTCAGGGGAGGAGTCCCCACCATTCTTCATCAGTCCAGTCCCTGACAGTGGCCCATTTAGTCAAGCTGTGGGAAATCAACAAGCAGAATTAGAGCACACGAATACTCTCCCCTCTTGTGGTTTCCAGCAACTGGTATTCAAAAGCATTGCTGCCTCTAACTGTAAAGACTGTGGTGCCATCATGTTATTATTACGTTCTTCAGGGGATCAATTACTAGCTTTGTTCATCTATGAGTCTTCACTTCCATCTGTAAAATGGGAACAGTGCTATATAATAGGTGTATATGTGTAAGAGAGCGAGACAGAGAGGAGGCTTATTAGGTCAGGGTTTGGCGCATTCTAAATACTGTCTATGGTTGTACAAAGTATGACTCAAATTTGTTGGCATCCTATTGAATTAATTCCTGAGCCGTACACTATGGTGGAGGCCAAGACGTGTATAAATGTGTTTTGTTTCTGTACCCCATCAGTGCGATCCTACAGGTCTCCATCTAATAATAGCCACATTCATTTCACCATTGGCAAACATTCTTTGTCATCCAATGTTTACTTGGGTCAATGGATTCTCCTATATTTATTTATTAAAAGTTATTTGCCCAGATTATCTAATAAAGAGCAAATGTATTACAAGTATCTCCCCTTGGCAGTGTACACGGCAAAATAATATTACAGGCAAATATGATAAGCTTACCTATGGAAGCAAGATGAACTGAAATTTGGGTTCTACGGTTTTCTGATAGCATCTTTCAGTTCTCATAAAAGGCCCTTCAGCTGTGCTTTCCCCTTCACCTTTGGGACTCTTTTTCAAGTCCAATTTGTAGTTCCAAAGAAAATAACTGAGGCAGTTCAGCTTGGTTTCTGTTTGGCAAGCCTCCTTTCTGAAGGAGTGCAGTCTCTTAGTCCAGCATATTAGCTGACTCACTACAAACCGCACCCCTCCAGGGAGGTTTTTATTCACTCCTCCCCCTCCTCCGTCCGCCATATTTCAGCGAAGAGGCCTGCATGTCGGGATAAAAATAGCTATTAGAACTCTACTGCATCTTCAGTGTTTCTGACAAGATTATTATAGGAGCAGCATGCAATAAATTGTCTCCCAACCAATGCCGATCCAAATCTTCCAATAAACCAGAAGCATTTTTACTGGGCATTGTAGGAGATGACATAAACAGAAAAGATTGTAAGCTGTTTTTATATGCAATGACGGCAGCAAGAATATTATTGGCACAAAAATGGAAGCAAGATGAATTACCGACGAAAGAAGATTGGAGAATGAAATTGATGGACTATGCAGAATTAGGTAAGCTAACAGGAAGAATTCGAAACCAGCGGGACCAGAGATTCACAGAAGATTGGTGTAAATTTACGGACTATTTGAAAAGTAATTGTGATGATCAGATTACACTTGTAGATTTGCAAGAAGTTTTGTGAGGTGAATAATTTGAATTATTGCATAATTGGATAAAAAGGGAGACATTAGTTGAGATAATTAAAGGCAATATGAATTTAAGAAATGCAGAAGAAATGATAAAAATGGGGGATCATCAGAGGTGTTGATGGAAGCCCAAAAAGATTGTGTAAGATGTGAAATTTTGTGGTATGTATGATAATTGATATGTTTAAAAATCAATAATATTTTTTTTTTAAAAAAAATCTTCTGCGTGCCTATGGCTTACATAGCCAAAAATGTAATGCTCAGGAGAAAGAGGGAAGTATTAGGCAGGGCCGTCTTACCCATAGAGGCTAGTGGTGCAGGGCGCCAGGGCGCCAAGTTCTGGAGGGCACCAGGGAAGAGGCGGAGGCTGGACGCAGCGCCTCCGGGCATCAGCTCACCACCCTCGCCATGCCGTGCCGAAGCAGCGCCACACCCGGAGCCTCCACCTGCCATGGCCACCACAGCACAAAGTGGCCAGCTGAGCCAGGAGCCTCCGCAGCCAGCCTCTGCCTCTTCCCCGCCGGAGGAGCTGCCCTCCAGCCGCTGACCGCCTCCTTCAGCCCTGCAAATAATAATAATAATAATAATAATAATAATAATAATAATAATAATAATTTATTTATACCCCACCCATCTGGCTTGGCTTCTCCAGCCACTCTGGGGGGCTTCCAACCAAATATTAAAATACAGAATTGCATCAAACATTAAAAGCTACTGTCAGGGGCTCAGGAGCAGAGGGGCAGGAAAGGGAGGGATTAGAGACCGATGGGGAGGAATCCGAGGGAGAAGTTAGCGATGATAGCCGCCCGAGGTCTCTAAGTCTCTCCAGCGAATCGGAGGATTCACAGAAAGGGGCTCCCGTGGGCAGAGCTAGGGGGTTGCCAAAGGGAACACCCCAGGAAGGAGGGACCAGAGGGGACTCAGAGAGCAGCAGCTGGAAATCGGGACTAGCTTCCCCACCGGAGAGCAGTAGGGGGGAGGAGTCCCAGGCATCGGCACCAGGCAGCTCTCCGTCAGCGGAAGGACATGAGTCGGGGTTGGCCACGCCTGCGTCAGAGAGCGAGGAAACGGTCGAAAGGAGGGTCGGAGACAGCGCGCGCGCGCCAAGTTCAAATGTACAAGAGGGTGGCGCAATGAGCAGCCCGGAAAGGGAGCCAGGTCCTAAAGCCCGCCGAAAGGAGGGGGAGGAGTCCGAGGGGTCCGCATCCGAAGCGTCCAGGCAGGAAAGGACCCCGGGGGGTGGTAGGACCCAGAGGCGAAAGGAGAGACGCAAGAGGTGGGGTAAGGCTAGAGTCTTAAGCTGGTGTACAGGGGGCGGAGACTCAGATGGAGCTTCGCCGATCTAGGGTCTAGACGTAGAGACGCACGCTAGGATTTGGAAATGGAAACTATATTTCAATAAAGACTTTTGTACAGTTCTTCTGGCTAGCGTTGGTCCTCTGTGAGCTGGGACCTGGAGGCAGTCTCTGACAGCTACCTTAAACAGGGCTGCCTTCAGATGTCTTCTAAAAGTTTGGTAGTTGTTGTTCTCTTTGACATCTGGTGGGAGGGCATTCCACATGGCGGGCACCACTACCGAGAAGGCCTTCTGCCTGGTTCCCTGTAACTTGGCTTTTTGCAGTGAGGGAACTGCCAGAAGGCCCTCGGCGCTGGACCTCAGTGTCTGGGTAGAACGATGGGGGTGGAGACGCTCCTTCAGATATACTGGACCAAGGCCATTTAGGGCTTTAAAGGTCAGCACCAACACTTTGAATTGTGCTCGGAAACATCGGCAACTCTGGGAAACGGGGGCGGGGGTGCCAGAGGGATCTTTGCACCGCGGCGCTGGATATGCTTAAGATGGCTCTGGTATTAGGAAACTCAGGACAACCCCAAGGCATGCAAAACTGCAACAACACATGTATTAAAATCCCTAAAGGGAGAGGAAGGGCCATGACTCTCTGGTACAGCAACTGTTCTGAACTGCTCTGAACTGAACATTGCAAGAATGCAATGTGGAATGAGATCACATCAGATCAATAACATTTTTGCGTGGTTTTCGTTTTACACGGACACACACATTTCGTTTGGCAGCCTAATAAATAAAACGACAATGAAGCAATCTTGATATGATCGTACGACCATTGTATCAAGATTGTTTTTGAGTGGCGCTTTAATCATGCACAGTTGTGCATGTGCACATCAGTTCAACGCTGTGCAAAATAAAAAATGGATAATGCAGTCACATAGGATCCTGGAAGGGGCCATAGCCTAGTGGCAGGGCATCTGCATTGCATGCAGAAGGTTCCTGGTTCCATCACCAGCAGCTGCAAGTAGGGCTGGGAGACTCTGTTGTCTGAAACCCCGGAGAAATGTTGCCACTTGGTGTAGACATTATGGAGCTATATGGACCAAAGGTCTGACTTGATGTGAAACAGATTCTGATATTCCTAGCAACTCCAAATGCAGACCCATGTGTGTGTGTGTGTGATGTAATGCATGTCACATGTCACATATATGTGATGTCGCTTCCTCTGGAGAAGGCCATGTTCTGGAGGAGCCGGCCGCTGAATCTGTGACACACGAGGCAAGAGGCGTGTGACATCGTGCATGCTTGACACACGAGGGGGTCCAGCCCCTTTCCCCAAAGATCGAGGGGGCTGGAGACACATCAGCCCCCTAGAGTTGGTGTACCTGCAGGGTAGGAAGGGAAATGGAATTCAGAGGCTGACCATGAGAAGATCAGAGACAGAGTTATAAAAAGAGAAGAGTGAAACATCTCGTTGTATGAGTGGCCCACCTCTGGGTTCCTAATGAGAAACTAGCCACAGACAGAGTCGCCCATAAACTTCAGCGGAGAAATGCCTTGCCTGGGGTTGAGTCATGGTGTGTCCAACTGAGAGAAGAAGGGATGTTCGAGAAGGAAGGGTGAGAAACTTGCAGGCCCTGAATAAAGATTTGTGGGCCTGTCCTGTGGTATTTATCCTAAACTGACAGAGAGCTAACCGTGAATCATTACTGTGCTATCCATGTGAGCATCTTTGGGAAAAAGCACTGACATGCGCAGGAACTAAAAATGTCAGGATCGGCTCTCAAGATGATTTTTCAAAGCCTATTTTTGTATGTTATTATTACTGCACAAGCGCGCGCACTCTGGACAGCTTGCAGGAAACAGTGATTTGTGATTTGAATAAAGCCAGCACTCCCCCCACAACACACTTTTCTTTTCTCGCTGTAACCGATGCCAAGTGTGTGTGCTAATGTTAACATGTTCAGACCCTGTTTCATTTAGCCGGGGGCAACATTATACAATTAGGCACGTGCAAGCCCTCAAATATGTGAGCTTTTATGGTTTATTGTTCTATTTCATGGCGCACTTGAGGATTATTTCATGACTGGGCTGCGCCACCAAACCTTGCGACTTGCCTGACTTTCTTCATCTTGTTGTTCTGAAATGTCGACACAGACTTCCTTCTTTTACTGCTTCTGAAGTACCCGTCTCAGACACACCAAGAGCTGTCTCTGTTATTGTAGCCTTTAATTTAGTCTACTGTCCAGGAAGTGGCCTGTTTGATACCCTCTCCCTTTTACTTAACCAAGCCGAGTCTGACATTTCTGAAAGGAAACAGCTGCACTTCAGGAAAACACCAAAACGATGGTTATTCTTTCCCTTATGTTATTGCTACAGATGTGCAGGCAAAGACTGAACTAGCTATTCTGCACTGAGCCCATTCACCTTTCTAGACATTCCGGCATGAATACACGGTTCCTTCTGTCATTTAACCTTGTGCTAAATTGTTGCCCCATCTTCTTCCTGCTTTCTCGTTCCTGCCCACCCAACCCTTTGTTTCCCCAGTATTTCTGCGACAGTCACAACCCCTCCTATCCCAAGTCCCTGAGATCCCCATCTCTAGGCAAAATAACTTTCTACTTCTTCACCACGGCTGCTGCTCCTGTTTTAAAAACAACATGGCAAATCCTTCCCTCTCAGCAGGAGGTTGTTCAAGGTCCGAGATACTGACTGCCAGTTAGCTATCAAAAAGAAGAAGAAGAGTTTGGATTTGATATCCCGCTTTATCACTACCCTAAGGAGTCTCAAAGCGGCTAACAACCTCCTTTCCCTCTCTCCCCCACAACAAACACTCTGTGAGGTGAGTGGGGCTGAGAGACTTCAAAGAAGTGTGACTAGCCGAAGGTCACCCAGCAGCTGCATGTGGAGGAGCGGAGATGCGAACCCAGTTCACCAGATTACAAGTCTACCGCTCTTAACCATTACACCACACTGGCTCTCTCAAGCTAAGTTCATTGTCCTGCTTTTGGTGTACAAACCCTACATGGCTTGCAATTGTAAAGGTAAAGGGACCCCTGACAATTAGGTCCAGTCGTGGCCGACTCTGGGGTTGCGGCAATCATCTTGCTTTATTGGCCAAGGGGAGCCGGTGTACAGCTTCCGGGGTCATGTGGCCAGCATGACTAAGCTGCTTCTGGCGAGCCAGAGCAGTGCACGGAAACACCGTTTACCTTCCCGCTGGAGCAGTACCTATTTATCTACTTGCACTTTGACGTGCTTTCAAACTGCTAGGTTGGCAGGAGCTGGGACTGAGCAACGGGAGCTCACCCTGTTGCGGGGATTCGAACTGCCGACCTTCTGATCGGCAAGTCCTAGGCTCTGTGGTTTAACCCACAGCGCCACCCCTGTCCCGGCTTGCAATTAGGATGCCATAAAAAATAATTTAATCCCTTATACAGTGGTACCTTGGGTTACAGATGCTTCAGGTTACAGACGCTTCAGGTTACAGACGCTTCAGGTTACAGACTCCAGTAACCCAGAAATAGTACCTCGGGTTAATAACTTTGCTTCAGGATGAGAACAAAAATTGTGTGGTGGCGGCGTGGCGGCAGTGGGAGGCCCCATTAGCTAAAGTGGTACCTCGGGTTAAGAACAGTTTCAGGTTAAGAATGGACCTCTAGAACGAATTAAGTTCTTAACCCGAGTTACCACATATACCCAATTGATGACTGCACTCAGGCCCATTTGCCCCTCCCCCATATTTTTGGGTGTGGGGCCACCCCACAAAGTCCAAAGATGTCAGGCTGGACGATGTGGGGTGGGGATGCTCCTTCAGGTATACTGGACCGAGGCCATTTAGGGCCTTAAATGTCAGCACCTTTCTAAAGGTCAGATCTTTCCTTTTAAACAGATCCTTTGAAGTAGATATTTTCTTTATCCTTGTCTGTATCTGCATTGGATTTCAAATTCATTTTATATAGGTCCTTATTGTCAATGTTTTTATTAATCACTTTGGATCCCAGTGCTACTGGGTCCTGCAATGCTACTATACCTGTCTTCCAGGAAGAAGCAGTTCAGCAAGCGGGTTGAAGACACCTTGGTAGCTTCCTAGAAGTGTTGGTTCCTGTTGCTTTCAGGGAAGGGGAGGCGATGGGGAGGTTAGTGCAGTGGAAGTGCATCTTGAGAGCATTGGATGGGCTCCGCCAGTGAGTTTCCACCGCAACACCTTCCCTCACTCTCCTGGTAAGCAAGAGGAATCCATCTGCCAGGAAGGTAGCATAGCAATGGCACCCAACCTGATGAGCCACTTCTGGTTACATGCTCTGCAGAGAAAGGAAGGAAAGAAGGAATACATCTTTCTTCCTGCCAAAGCTACAGCAGACAGGTAAATATGTGGAAAAGAGGAGCACTCTCCATCTTAGAGTAAAACCGGAGCCAAATACATGAAGTAAACAAATAGGATGGTTCCCACCCCAAAGCCTAATACATATGTGCAGACAGTGCTCCCCCCCCCAAAAAAAATGTTTCTCATTTTGACTCAAGAAAATCACAATTTTATAGTTAAAACTGGGGAAAATAAATACAGTAAATGGACAAAAGTACAAAGAACATAGGGACATGGGTGGTGCTGTGGATTAAACCAAAGAGTCTAGGACTTGCCAATCAGAAGTTTGGCGGTTCGAATCCCCGCTATGGGGTGAGCGCCTGTTGCTCGGTCCCTGCTCCTGCCAACCTAGCAGTTCGAAAGCACGTCAAAGTGTAAGTAGATAAATAGGAACCACTCCAGCAGGAAGGTAAACGCTGTTTCTGTGTGCTGCTCTGGTTCGCCAGAAGCGGCTTAGTCATGCTGGCCACATGACCTGGAAGCTGTACGCCGGCTCCCTCGGCCAATAAAGCGAGATGAGCGCTGCAACCCCAGAGTCGGCCACAACTGGACCTAATGGTCAGGGTCCCTTTATCTTTACCTTTACAAAAAACATGCATTACTAATATTGAAATACTGCCCCTCAATGAGGCCAAACTTTCATCAGTAAAACACCACACATCAAACGCTCGCTTCCATCGGAGACTCAGGAAACACCATGACAGGGAATGAGGCCGCCATAGGGAGTAGCAACGGAACTGACAATACACCGTGCTAGAGAAGAAACTAATTTTTTTAACGTTTTTAGTTTCTTCTCCCATTAGATTCTCAAAATATTTAGGGGTATGTGTGCCCTTGTGTCCCCCCCCCAAAAAAGCACTGGGTGTAGGATACAGATTGTTCCTGGGTGTAATGCACTGGTGTGTGGCAAAAAATTTCACAGGGTATCAGTTAGGGCCAGAGGTGCCAGCTTGCGAGGACAATTGTGGGGGCCAATGTCCCACCTGAGAGCATCACACCTCCCTCCCTAAGCAGGGCAGAAACTTCCCAGGTTTTCGGAAGGATGCACCAGTCTTTAATACTTAAATGTTCTAAATTCCCAGGAACATTTAGGGGGCTAGGCTGGTCTCCCTAGATCAATAACATCATGTCACTGGTGCAATCTGTATGGACAGGGTTTAAATATATATTTTATATTTAGTTTCACTAAAGCACCGCTAGAAAGTATAGCTCTCAGATTAAATAATAAGCCCAAGAACTATGTTTCCAGAAATTTATTTTTTCCCTGTAGTATTGTACAACAATTACGAAACTTCGAAAGCCATTTGTTAGAGGAAATTGTTCATTAGCTTGCTCTGAAGTTTCAAAACACACCTGCAAATTTTAGGAGTTTTCATTCTCCAACACCTATTCTTTTCTTATATTAAAAAAATAAAAGCTCTTAAAAATTCATAAGCCTTGCAAATGTGAAGCTGTGAGGAACTGCACTGCAAGTTTCACACCATTGCCAGGGAAACTGAGACTTGCCTGGAAAAAAATGTAGGTTACAACGTGTATTTTGCATGAGATTCCCTAAGAATGTGGCAATGCATTAACAAAGGACTAGTCTCATTCACAGAAACAGATTATCATTCTATAGAAGATCACAGTCAGCCAACAATATAGCACTCCAGCAATCTTCTGTTTGTAGGCTTGCTTGTTCAGCTGTTTGTATGCTCACAAATCTTAGCTTAAAAAATCTGCTGAAATACTGGAGTTGAAGCAACTCTTTGCCATGAAGCACTAGATGCCAAATACATTGGAAATGGTGGGACCAGTTCGCACATGGAACTAGTGGGGAAGGTAAAGATAAAAAAGATAAAGGACCCCTGGACAGTTAAGTCCAGTCAAAGGTGACTATGGGGTTGGGGCGCTCATCTCACTTTCAGGCTGAGGGAGCTGGTGTTTGTCCACAGACAGCTTTCCGGGTCATGTGGCTAGCTGGACTAAACTGCTTCAGGCGCAACGGAACACTGTGACAGAAACCAGAGCGCATGGAAATGCCGTTTACCTTCCCGCTGGAGCAGTACCTATTTATCTACTTGCACTGGTGTACTTTCGAACTGCTAGGTTGGCAGGAGCTAGGACAGAGCAACAAGAACTCAGTCCGTCACAGGGATTTGAACCGCCAGTCTTCTGATTGGCAAGCCCAAGAGGCTCAGTGGTTTAGACCACTGAGCTTCCAATGTTCTCTTACAATGGCAATGACGCTCACACGAGAAGTGCCAGAAAACTGAGTTCTGTTGGAGAATGAAGCTGTTAGACTATGCTGAGCTGGACAAATTGACTGGGAAGATTAGATATTTAAGAGACCAAAAGTTCATCGAGGACTGGGGGAAGTTTGTGGAGTGTCTGGAAAGTATAAGTGAGGGACAGATAACGCTAGAGGGATTTAAAGAAGCACTGTGGAAAAATTAAGAAGGATTGTTTAAAGAGAATAGAAAAGAAAGATATAAATAATGACAATATGAACCTAAGGAATGTGTAACTTAAATAATTACTATGGAAGATTTACGGAAAAGCTGAAGGAAGTCCAGAAAAGAAATAATTTGTGAAAATTGGATGTGAATTTAATATATGTTTTTGTTGTAAAATTAATAAAAATTATTAAAAAAAGAAAGAAAACTGAGTTCTGTTGAGTTCCAGCTGAGGGAAAAAGCCCTGGGTGTACACAAGCATATATATTCCCTTGCATTGATATGAGCCTGTGTGGAAAATGTCATATGAACCCAGGGGGACTAAAGTGTGCTTACAGCTGCACATACACACTTACCTGGGAGTAAGCCCCATTCAACTCAATGAAGCTTACTGCTGAGTTGATGGGTATAAGGTTGCACTGAAGCTCTAGATTATTGCTTAAATAGCACTAATACAGAACACACACCCTTTACCTGTGCATTAATTCTATACAGTTTCAAAAATAGTTAAAAACCTTTTAGAATCAACGGCAAGACATGGAGGGAGACCAAAACCAAAGGACTCTCTCTGAATATATCCCTATCATTTTTTAAAAAGAAAATCATTCCTAAATGCTCCAAAGGGGGGAAGCCGTTTGATGAATAGCTGGAGCCTACCGTCATGTTGGCTTTCTCAACGCAATCAAAAGAATCCATCAGGGTGAACATAATAGTTGAAATACAATTGCCTTTCTCCGGGGTGGGCAGAAAAGTTATGTATGGCAGCTGGAGCTGTTGAGCAGCTGACAAGTTGCGTTTTTATGGCCTGCTTGAAACAATCTGTTTCGACGTTTCAGGAATTGCCAGAGCTTCTCCAAAAAGCTGAGCACGCAGTCAGGACCCAACAAGCGCCGGTGCCGAGCTAAAGTTTAATTAAGTTACCTACTGAGAAAGCTACCACAGGGAAAGTTCTTCAGCGAGTGCTGGATTTTCAAGCCAGTCAAGGGCATCCATAAGAAGACAGATATTTCAACACCGGGAGTGTTTCGCCCTAGTTCCTATACAATCGTATGAATTATACATCTTCTCAGGCCACATAGGAATTGTACTGGTACAGAATACTAGCGTTTCCATGAAAGGAAAAACAACAACAGGTAAATCAAGTCAAAGAAGCTATTACTCTGGGACTTCTGGGAAAAAAAAATATAATGATTTTTTTAAAATGATGAAATATACATTTATGAAGAAACCAGAAGCCTTTCTCCTTGGAATAACAGGTTCTGAACTGCCTAAAAAAGATGTAAAAGTATTTTTGTATGCCACAACTGCTGCACGGATTTTATTAGCCAAAAAATGGAAAACACAAGAATTACCAACAGTAGAAGAATGGCAGATGAAGATGATGGAGTTTATGGAGCTGGCTGATCTCACTGGGAGAATCCGCGACCAGAAAGAAGAGGAACACCAAGAAGACTGGAAGAAATTTAAAGACTATTTGAATAAATATTGTAATATTAAAGATATGTAATCACTTGAAAGAAACAATTAGGCCTAGGATTAAAATGGAATTAAATTTACAAATAAGAAAACGTACGATAAGGGAAGTTATGTAATATGATTAGGACTGTGATATGGTCTTTTGAAACACTGATATTGGAAACTGCTACATATAATTACTAAGAAATTCAGATGGAAGAGATTCGAGGAAGTCAAATACTATGTTTATGAAGATGGATGGTACTTAATTTTAATTAATGAAGTGGCAATATGTTGTATGTATCTTTTTTTCTTTTTTCTCCTATTTTTTGTTTGTCTTTAATATTGCTAATCTCTTCTTTTTTATTATGTTTACTGAAAATAATAAATATTATTTGAAAAAAAAGAAGAAGCTATTAAAAGGGATATGGACCCAAAAAAAGGTTGGCTCCATTAAGTAGCCCAGAGGTTTTCAACCTTTTTTTTTTCCTTTTTTTTTTGAGCCCACGGCTCTTGTGACCACCTGCATTCTTTCTGTGGCACCCCTGTGGGGCTCAGGAGCCCAGTTATGTCTTAAAATGTTTTGGGAAATGATATATAATGAGTTAAAGAAAATGTTTCATTTAACATTTGTGAAAAAACCCAAAGCCTTCTTGTTAGGGATTATGGG
Source organism: Podarcis siculus (assembly GCA_034642415.1). Lineage (NCBI taxonomy): Eukaryota > Metazoa > Chordata > Lepidosauria > Squamata > Lacertidae > Podarcis > Podarcis siculus. The sequence goes on along the minus strand of JAXCMG010000071.1, from coordinate 496,962 downwards.
GAAAGACCTGCCAAAGAAATTTAAAAACATTTTTATGTATGCTACAACGGCGGCAAGTCTTAATAGCACAAGGATGGAAGAATGAAGAAATCCCGACAAAAGAACTGTGGCAAGAAAAACCGATGGACTACACGGAATTGGCAAAACTGACCACAAACTACGTGACAAGGATAACTGACTTTAAAGATGAATGGGAACCTTTTATGAAATATTTGAAGAAACAACACAACGAACTGGACTATTTGGCAAGTTTTGAATACAGTGGCACCTCTGGTTACTTAATTCGTTCCAGAGGTCCGTTCTTAACTTGAAACTGTTCTTAACCTGAGGTACCACTTTAGCTAATGGGGCCTCCCGCTGCTGCTGCCGCGCCGCTGCTGCGCGATTTCTGTTCTCATCCTGAAGCAAAGTTCTTAACTCAAGGTACTATTTCTGGGTTAGTGAAGTCTGTAACCTGAAGTGTATGTAACCCGAGGTACCACTGTAAATATTCGCAAAAATTTTATTAGTAATATACAGACAGATAAATTCAGGATCTTTACAACTTTATAACATGCAGATAAAAATATATGTTGAGAAACCAGAGATAGGAGCTGAGGAAAGTCGGGGGGTGGGGATGGGAGGGTGGGTATATGTCTGGGGGGGGGACAATGGGGGGGTAAACAATGTGGATGATGTATCTTTGTTAAAATTATTGTGTCGAAATTCTTAATAAAAATATTTTTAAAAAGGATCCCAATTATGTCACCCCTCTCACCCTTTTTTGAACCCTTGTGGAGTGTTCCCTCAGCCTCTTCTCCTCTCCCCTCTCCTTGTGAGTCCTCTGGGCCCTGGTCTCTGACTTTCCCAATCCAACATGGAGATGTTGCAAATTGAACATGGGACCCTTTGCATGTAGGGGATGTACTCTTACACTGTGGTAGAAGTATAGTGTCCAGCTCAAGGGAAGTAATAGTACCAATCTATTCTACTTTGGCCAGACCACACCTGGAGTGTTGTGTCCAATTCTGGGCACCACAATTTAAGAAGGATGTTGACAAGATGGAGTGTGTGTGCAGAGGAGGGCAACCAAGATGATCACGGGTCTGGAAAAGAAGCCTTATGAGGAACAGTTGAAAGAGCTGGGTATTTTTAGTCTCCTTGACTAAGAGGAGATATGAGCCATCTTCAGATATCTCAAGGGCTGTCACGCGGAAGAGAGTACAAGCTTGTTTTCTACTGCTCTGGAGGGTAGGACTTGAACCAATGACTTCAAGTTACAAGAAAGGAGACTAAAGGTTCGGAAAAACTCCTGACAGGAAGAGCTGTTTGGCAGTGGAATGGTCTACCTGGGGAGTTTGTGGACTCACCTCCCTTGGAGGTTTTAAGCAGAGGTTGGCCATCTATCATGGATGCTTTAGAATAAATTCCTGCATTGCAGGAAGTTGAGCTAGATGGCCCTTGGGGTTCTATGATTCTATGATAGCATTTGAAGCAGCAATAATGAGATGGCAGCTGAACAACAGAAAGACTTACTGCTTTGTTTGCATCTTGTAGGATGTATCCAGCCCTCGCTGTAATGGAGAGACTTTCAGCAACATCACAGCTACACAGATCTATAGGATCAAGGTATCAGCATTTGCAAGAGCACCGGCTATTGTTAACAAACTAAAAAGTGTTTTATTTGCTTTGGTCTTAAATGCCACAGAAGAACCCTATATAAATCCCAATGCTGACGGCTTTAAAAGATATTTCCTTTCAAAAGCATACAGTCATGCAACACACTTATCTGTGCCTTATGTAAAGCTGGTTTATTCGCACACTGCCAGGGTTAAAGGATTTGAATGCTCCAGTAATACCGCTGGAATCAGATACCAGCTTTAGAGGTGTAAATTACAATCTCTTGTATGTACATTGAAAGCTCTCCAGAATTCACAACTCCTTAGGGCTTGTTGAAAACAGAGAAAGAGGGAGGGAGGGAGAGAGATCTTCACTAACTGCAACTGATAAGATTGAGAGCCAAGGAAAATTTCTGCTCAGAGCCAAAAGATCCATAGATTATTTCCCCAGACAAACTCAAAAGAAAGGAAAGTGTCTCCATGAAGCCTCTTACTAGAAGTAGGAGCACAATTCAAATAAGACATGCCGATGGGTCTTAGTCGGGTTTAATCAATCCTTTAAACAGAGCTGTAATAAATTTGGATGGGAGAGACAAAAAACACACATGTGAACCAGCTCTCGAAAACTGGAAACTAAGTGTTTGTAGAATGGGAAAAAAGAAAGAAGCATTTAATGTGATCATTAAAGAATGAGTTGATATGTGAGTGTATAGCTATCGATGTTATTTATGGCCTCTTTTATTCAGTTCATAGCGACTCGATCTTTTGATGACAGATCAACTCTAGACAGCTATCATTTCTCTCCCTAGCAAATTGTCAGGCTCTGCATTCAGATAAGTTGGATTATTGTCCTTATGTAGCCTCTCTAAACAGGCACCTATAAATAACTCTCTCCTAATCTCAACTTAGTTTTTATGTGTATTAATTCCAAGATTAGGAGGAGAAGACAGAAGGGAATGTGTGAAGTCAACACGAGGGAACTGTGTCAATTACATTCGCTGTGCGGGTTTTTAGTTTTTGTAAAAAGGAATAATAGAACAAACTGACAAAATCAGATGGACTGGACACCATACAACTCAATTATTATAGCAAATATGTGGAATAATTAATAAATATTGGGAATGAAATATTTTGCTACAAATTGTGAGCTGAGCAGTTAATTTGTCCCACATTGATCCTGCTAAAAATGTCTCATCACAGGATAATCTGACTTTCAGCCTTATGTGGTTCATTATATAAATTCATATCCAGTTTTAGATATTTTCCTTGACCAGAGACAAAAAGGAAGTAATGATGATTGATAGGCGATGCCACGTTTTAGCTGAAAATTTGTTATGGCTTTTGCAATGTTTTTTTAAAGGCTGATTGCCATGAAATGCGATTATTGGTCAAGCAAGACAATTTTCTGCTTCAATGATGTCCTCTGTCATGGATTTGCCCTTAGATGCATAATATGCCATTCACCAACAAATAGTTCAGGTTGAGGGGCAAGAGGATTAGGTGACAAGATAGTCAACACATATTCATTTATTTTCACTTCTGAAAGGGATGTACAATTCATAAGTCTGCAGTAGGGATGGATCCAAAATTCCTCTCATCTGAACTTCACACATTTTGAACTTTTGTACTACTTTGTTTTGAAGTGGAACTGATTTAACAGGAATGTTCATTGAGTTTCCGCTTTTTTAATTTTCAAATTTGTATAGTGCAGCATACATATCTTGAGTTTCCCACCGATCATTTTTTTAGTTTCTTTGGTTAATTTCTGTCTCCCACCCTCTCTGTGTTGTCTATAACTCTCTTCAGAGATTTGGCCTGAATATACGAGACAAAAAGTGCGTCACTCCTTTTCCTGCCTCTGCTTTGGAAAATCTCACATATAATAAAAATGCAAGAGTGTCGTCACACAAGCCCCCCACTGGAGGATTTGCAGGGCTGTAGCAACAGGCTGGATTTGAAGTCAGGGTGGGGTAGGGGAGCAAAACAGAATGCAGGTTGCACAATAGCAGAAGAGAGACATGGTTTCATAAATGGGGTTGAAAAGGTGAAATGAGAGCTAAGTAGTTGTGTGGGATAGGAATGGGATGTTCTAGGAAGTTAATCCTGAGCCCTTGGCCACCTAACTCAAATGAGAAGGTAAATGCAACCACACCATCTCCTATTCTCATGTGCAAATCTTCTTTCAAATTTCTACTGATCTTTTAGAGCAGGGGTAGGCAACCTAAGGCCCGGGTGCCGGATGCGGCCCAATCGCCTTCTCATTCCAGCCCATGGATGGTCTGGGAATCAGCATGTTTTTACATGAGTAGAATGTGTCCTTTTATTTAAAATACATCTCTGGGTTATTTGTGGGGCGTGTCTGATGTTTTTGCATGAGTAGAATGTGTGCTTTTATTTGAAATGCATCTCTGGGTTATTTGTGGGGCATAGGAATTCGTTCATTATTTCCCCCCAAAAAAATATAGTCCAGCCCACCACATGGTCTGAGGGACGGTGGACCTGCCCATGGCTAAAAAAGGTTGCTGACCCCTGTTTTAGAGGCATGTTCAGTTCCCTCCCATTCCTCCTTCAATGGCTGGGGGTGGGGCTTCTTTGCACAAGTTTGGCACAATACTAATTTCAAATCCAACCACACAATATGCTGATGGAGCTTAAGAGAAGAGTAGGAGGGCATAATTTTCTGAAGCAAACCTGTGATGATTCTGCCAGAAAGCAAAGCTGTAATCCTGTGCGTATTTGTCTGAAGGGGGGTTGGGTGGTAATTCCCATTAAATACGGTGTTCCCGGGTAAACATGTATAGGAAGATTGCAGTTGTACGGTTGCAATCCTAAATAATCTTAAAAGGTAAAGGTAAAGGACCCCTGACAGTTAAGTCCAGTCGCGAACGACTCTGGGGTTGCGGCGCTCATCTCGCTTTACTGGCCAAGGGAGCTGATGTTTGTCCACAGACAGTTTTTCCAGTTCATGTGGCCAGCATGACCAAGCTGCTTCTGGTGAAACCAGAGCAGCGCATGGAAACACCTTTTACCTTCCTGCTGGAGTGGTACGTATTTATCTACTTGCACTTTGATGTGCTTTTGAACTGCTAGGTTGGCAGGAGCAGGGACATAGCAACGGGAGCTCACCCCATCGCAGGGATTCAAACCGCCAACCTTCCAATAGGCAAGTCCTAAGCTCAGTGGTTTAGACCACAGTGCCACGCGCGTCCCTCCTAAATAATCTTACTAGGCTGCAAGTCCCACTGATCTCAGTAGGACTTACCATTAACTCATTCTCCTTAAGTATGGGTTGTTAACTGTGAAATCATCATTTTAAGAAGAACAACAAGAAGAACAAAAATGAAGGCAATAGCTTGGACCCCAAGATTAACTCTAAAAGTTCATGAAAGGGAAGCTTCCTATCCCTTTCTCCTCCAGCAGCCCCCTGAAAATCCTGTCTTGTGGCTTGGGGACACCACTGAAGAACGTGAGATGGAGTACAGTGGGCAGAGGATCACAACTACCAGACTTTTAGAAGACATCTGAAGGCAGCCCTGTTTAGGGAAGCTTTTAATGTTTGATGCATTACTGTATTTTAACATTTTGTTGTAAACTGCCCAGAGTGGCTGGGGAATCCCAGCCAGATGGGCAGGATATAAATAATAAATTATTAGGATCCATTTGGATCCATTCTTTCCCATATCAGTAACCTCATGTTGTTCAGGAGGACTCCACAATCTTCAGCTAGGCTTTGCATGAATTTCCTTCGGGTCCAAGCTATTGCCATTATGTTGCCTTCTGTGACCTCCCGTAACTTATTGCGGGATCTGTGCCAATATCAAGATCACTCTGTTTATTACCTTTTGAAATCTAACCTTTGAATTTCCATTGCTCAAGGTACTCTGTGCGCCAAATCAACCCAGAGTTCACATCCTGCACAGCATCTGAGCATCAGAATCTTGATCAACGTGCCTTGTGCTATTGTTACCGAGCGCGGAGATGGAACAAGCCTCCTTTTTTCTTTTGGATTTGCTGGGTGTGTCGTGGCGGAGAGCATTTGGAAGACAAAATGCCAATGAGATGAGAATAGAATGTTTGTCTGCGTTTAGCACTAGGGCAATAGGTTCACTGCAACTCAAGCACAGACACAACAAATAGTAGCCGAGAAATGACGGCAGCGTGAATGACCTGCTCTAAGCCACAAACAGCTTTGCTGTCTGTACAGCAGATGATTAACTGTCCTATTTTTATTCAATCCTGTTTGCTAACTCACTAAGCCACAGACAGTTAACAGAAAATTATTCTCTCTCTTTAAAGCTGTTGGTTATGAAGTGCATCATTTGATCCAGGAATGTACAAAGCAGTGTATATTTATTGACCATGATCTTAATTGACCTATATATATATATATATATATATATATTTGTGGGGGAACAGCCTTGGTAGGTTAGATGAATCCCCCTTGCCCTACCAGACCCAAGATGACCTCCCTTTCCAGCTTGTTACTAAAACAATCCCAACAACACGATGCTGTCAACAGACGTAAGCACCCAAAGCTGGATGAAGCACACTTTGTAACAGGCCAGAACAGGGCATGAATAAGAGCCTAACATGATTCATTAAGCAGGCTTATTGATATGCCAGTGATCTTTAAACATTAGACACTTAATAGAGTTCTGCCAATGCCTGGAAATGCATACTGTACTAACAGATCTTTGAAAATGAACTTCTCGGACCCAATGGCAGCTTCCCAATCCCTCATCTTTTTTTAACATTTAGAGGACATAACAGACCGATGACATTTTAGCAGCAGGAACAAATAGTTTTTGCACAAACATTTATCTTGATGCCCTTTTAAGGAGCAATGAGCCCCTTTCACACATGCACCTTGCCTGGCTATTTTTTTCTTTTTTTGCCAAATCTTCTTTATTAAGTTTTACATTGCAAATTTAAATTCAGACATTAAACATCAATATCATCATTTAAGATTCCTTGATTCCTTCAACTCCCCTCCGCCCTCCCATGGTTAACCATTATCAATCTTTTTTCAATTGTTTCTCTTATTTCCCCTTATTTATTTATTTATTTTTTAAAAAGTTCATCTTTATTGAATTAAAATACAAATATACATACATACATAAAGATAAAAAAGAAAAGATTAAGACAAGAAAAGAAAAAGGGGAAAAAACATAGAAAACAAGAATTTGCATTATTATACAATCATTCATTGAATTTCTAAATAAAATACTTCCAATTCTTCTCATTGTACTTGTATTGTTATTTACGTTTAACGCACAGACTTCTATTACCCTGATTGGTTTTCGTGTACTCTAATAAATTAACATTTGCACATTGTATTTTACATGGATCAGTTTAATTCCGCAAGGAGATTGTTATTTGGACAACATGTTTTTAGGTAATCTTTGAATATTTTCCATTCTTTGTATACTTTCTGGTTTGAGAGCCCTCTTACTTTCTCCGCCATTTCCCTAATTTTTCTTAAATAATCCATTTTCACTGTAACTTTTAGTACATTACAAGTGTTACTCAAATCCTGCCAAAGTTTTTAGTTGTTTACAGTGTTTTCTTGAATACATTGTAAATGCCCCTCATTCTTTCTTAAAGTTCTTCTCTTCCTGGTTTCTGATTTTCCCAGTCAGTTTCTCCATTTCGGCATAGTCCATCATCTTCATCAGCCATTCATCTCTGGTGGGGACTTTGTCTCCTTTCCATTTCTGGGCCAGTAGTATCCCTGCTGCTGTTGTTGCATACATAAATAATTGCTCCTTTGGTATCTCTGCACCTAAAATTTCTAATAAAAAAGCCTCTGGTTGCCGCCCGGCTATTTTCAATAGATATTGGCTGGGTTGGTACAGATGAATCTGTATCATTGCAGACCTCAGTGGCTCATTTCACACAGTCACGGGATCAAAATCTGGTACACTGGTACCTCAGGTTACATACGTTTCAGGTTACAGACACTTCAGGTTATAGACTCCGTTAACCTAGAAATAGTACAGTGGTACCTCTGGATGCGAACGTGATCCATTCCAGAGCCCGTTCGCATCCTGAAGCGAACGTAAGACGTGACTGCGTGTCTGTGCATGCGTGGGGTGCGTTTTGCCACTTCCATGCATGCCTATGACGTCATTTTGATCGTCTGCACATGCTTGAGTGGCGAAATCTGGAATTAACGCGCTCTTTTACTTCCAGGTCACCACGGAGCGCAACCCGAAAATATTTAAGCTGAAGCGTATTCATCCCAAGGTATGACTGTACCTCGGGTTAAGAACTTTGCTTCAGGATGAGAACAGAAATCACGCGGCGGCTGTGCGGCGGCATCGGGAGGCCCCATTAGCTAAAGTGGTACCTCAGGTTAAGAACAGTTTCAGGTTAAGAACGGACCTCCAAAACGAATTATGTTCTTAACAGGAGGTACCGCTGTATGTGTAGTGAGGTCCATCCATCATTCTCACAGTGTGCTGGGAGTGGCCGAGGGAAAAAGCCAAGGAGCTTGAGTTGGATGCATAGCTGCCCTGTGTGGTGAGTCATCCAAACTGCAGCTTGGGACATCTTTCTGGGCAGTGAAGTCGTGCCTCAACAGAATGCACATAATGCTGCTGTTTTTATACAGCTATGATGTTTCATTATTGATGTGGGGCATGGGTGGCGCTGTGGTCTAAACCACTGAGCCTCTTGGACTTGCTGATCGGAAGGTTGGTGGTCTGAAGCCCCGCAACGGAGTGAGCTCCCGTTGCTCTGTCCCAGCTCCTGCCAACCTAGCAGTTCGAAAGCATGCCAGCACAAGTAGATAAATAGGTACCACTGTGGCGGGAAGGCAAACGGCATTTCCGTGCGTTCTGGCTCCCGTCACAGTGTTCTGTTGCACCAGAAGCGGTTTAGTCATGCTGGCCACATGAACAGGGCCAGATTTAAGTTTGATGAGGCCCTAAGTTCTGAAGCTAATGGGGCCCTTTATATGTCCAGGTGTCCTTTGTCAACAACAAATTGCTGCTGTTTTTTGTATTGAATATATGCTATATAGTAATTTATGGACCTAAGAGGTATCTAAAGCCATTTGCACATAACAAATAGGAGCCTACACAACACAAAACACTGTTACTGTATGTAAGTTTTATTTTTTGTTTTGTTTTTAATCTTATATTTTGGAAATGCACATCCCATTTTTTCTCTCCTTTAAATCCCCCCCCCCCCGAGAGTGGGGCCTTTATAGCTTGTTTAGCTCATACGCAAATCCGGCACTGCACATGAACCAAAAACTGTCTGTGGACAAACGCTGGCTCCCTTGGCCTGAAAGTGATATGAGCTCCGCAATCCCATAGTCACCTTTGACTGGACTTAACCATCCAGGGGTCCTTTACCTACTTTTTTTTTTTACCTTATTATTGATGGCTGTTATGCACTAATTTTTTTGTATGGTTTTCACTTGGTTGCAAGTCACCTAATGGTGCCCTATATAAGGCTAATGTCACCATCACTTCCGTTACGGTAGCATACCCCATTCATATTGCACTTCTCCTCAAAGCAACCCTGTGAGATCCTGGTTATTAGAAAAGTAAAAAGAGAACAGAATTAGGTTTACTAACTCTCTGCTTTTCCATACTCTGCATGCAACTGGAAGAGAAATGTCCAGATTCTCCTTTGGGAACAACTGTATGTGGGAGGCAATGACAGTGTGTCTTTCCTAGAAATTGTACAGAAATAAACACATGATTCCACATCTTTCTCCGCTGCTCTTTGTGAAGGAGGTGAACCTAGGAGTCAGCTGCTGAGCAGGTGCTCAGACAGTGATGACACCCACTTTCCTGTAAAAGTATGTGGGATGTGCACCAACCTGCTCTGAGGAGAAACATCTAGGATGCTGTACCTTTCATGCCTCTGCTGGAATACTGTGGAGTTCTGGGACCATCACAGATGCTTTCTTCCTCCCCATTTCTTATAAGCCGACTTCCAACTGCGCTCAAATGCTGGAGTCATCTTTGGCTCTGTTGGTATGGATCAGTCCCATTAAACGAAAGCTGGCAAATTTGTTTTTCCAGTGCAGGAACACAGTGTCCACTGCTCATTGTATTTCCTAGGGCATGCCATTAGGGAGATGAATTGTCTCGGATTCAGAGCCAAAAATTATATGAGGAACAAACAAGGGTTTGAGAAGCAGGCATGGGGCTGTTTGTGTAAATTAGTCAGCTCACTGCCGGTGCCCTTCACACTCGCAGTCTTCTATGCTACCAATGTGGAAACCCAGTGTATCGTATAGAATATGTACAATATTTTGTACAGTGCGAAGGGAAAGCAGATGGCTAGGAAGAATAAAACTTTAATGTTCTCCAATCTGTTTACTTATTTTAATCAGCCACCATGAACACCACCCACTGTGTGCCGTGTTGACATGAGGAAGTGCTCCTGTGTCGCAGCAGAAGAAAATCCCAAGAAATGTGTCGAGGGTAAAAAGGCTGCTTAATTGGAATTTGAAAGCTAATATGCCACTCAAAAGATTATGACACGATAAGGGTGCATCTGTGCAGGAGTGTGCTTTCTGCCTGAAGCCAATTTGAGAGAACAGCTTTCAAAGATGGCACAGTGTGCTGCATGCATCTGTCTCACACTTCTGGCTTCAGAGCATAAGAGACATTGGTCCTTCTGCTGTCTTCATTTCATATGCAGGTGTGTCGGGTTCCAGTGCAAACAGGGGTGATAGTCTGTGCACCACAGGACAAAAGAGCCGCTTCCACATGCACAAACTCCTGCATCATTGTCCTCGTTTGTTTATTTGCATTTCTGTGGCGCTGTGGTCTAAACCACTGAGCCTCTTGGGCTTGCCGATCGGAAGGTCAGCAGTTCAAATCCCCAAGACAAAGTAAGCTCCTGTTTCTTTGTCCCAGCTCCTGCCAACCTAGCAGTTCAAAAGCACACCAGTGCAAGTAGATAAATAGGTACTGCTCGGGGGGAAGGTAAACGGTGTTTCCGTGCGCTGCTCTGGTTTGCCAGAAGTGGCTTAGTCATGCTGGCCACATGACCCGGAGGCTGTATGCCGGCTCCCTCGGCCAATAAAGTGAGATGAGCGCCACAACCCTAGAGTCGTCTGCGACTGGACCTAATAGTCAGGGGTCCCTTTACCCTTTACTTTTTATTTTCATTGGATAAATGTTGGAGGGTATGGTGTTACCCAACCCCTGAGCCGTCTGAAGGCAATCCTGTATAGGGAAGTTTAAGAACAAATATTAATGTTTTAATATGTTTTTATATATATTGGAAGCTGCCCAGATTGGCTGGGGCAACCCAGCAAGATGTGTGGGGTATAAATAGTAAAATTATTATTTTGGAATGGGGTGTCCCTATTTTCATCGGTGAAATGTTGGAGGGTAGCAGCCCATGAAGTCTCAATGAGGGAGCAAGCAACCAGGGCCATAGCTCCCCCCCCCCACACACACCACCCATTTCACGAATTGTGAAAAAGACTCTGTATGTACTTTCCCTTGTTTATTTGTTTATTTTGTAACAGAAGGAAAGCTTCAATAAAAACTAATTAAATTATAATAATGACCAAGTGCTACACCTGTTCCAGCCAATGAGGATTCTTCCACAAGTGAGTGCAGAGAAAAAAAAATCCTGCCCAAAGTATTTAACAATTTGAATCTAAATCAGCTGGGGTGTACATAATGAAATAATCTCAGTCGAGTAGGGGGCTTAGCACTGAAACAAAAACATCTTTTGTCGCGTTGTTTTTCTCCCCCAAAAGTTTGGATTGGATTCCTGCCCAGTTGGGCCCTGGTATTGCAAACATGTGAGTAATACTCCACTATTTACTATGTTGAGGTGCTCCGTGTTGGCACAACATGGACACTGGAAGAGAAAAAAAGGAGACATTTCCATGGCAGAATGTGAGTTGTTAATATTTCGCTGTGTTACGCAAGGGTGGTGCATTTTAAAAGGGTTGGAAAATAGAATAAAAGGAGATGAAAGCTTGACAGAATTAAGGAGAGGCTTGTTTTATAAATATAACATATATGTTATTTGCAATTCTTAAAAATAAAACAAAAAAATAGAATGCAGAAATGTCGTGTAGAGTCAAGAGTATTACTGCAATGGAAAAGTAGCTGTGCGTGATGCACTTTTAAAGATGGAAAAAATATTACCGTAAGGAAGTACATCTTTTGTTGTATTTAGAAGGATTATGATGGATTTATACGAAGTGGCAGTACTAGACACCCCTTGCCTCACTCTCACAATGACGTCAATGTTATGGCACAGATGGAAGACAGATCAGAGATACACTGATCCCCAAATCCCAGTCTCCACCTTCTTCTTTTTTTTTCATTTTGAAAAAGGTATAAAAAACATAATGGGCGACATGATTATAGCTTGTGCGGAAAACATTTTAATTGGAAAATCCAGCTCTTAAACCTGTTGAGGCTTACATATTTTGCATACGCATGCATTTGATGCATTCAGCATTCATGTTTTTCCATTAGCGTTCTTCTCTGGCACATACAGGATAAGAATAAAGGGAATAAATCCTTCAAATGGGAGGGACACCCATGCGGTCTCCTGGGGAATTTGAAGCTAGATGTCTGGCCTTGGTCTCTGAAATTGGACTCAGGTATCTTATTTTGTCTGGGGGGGGGAATCGCATTGCCCAGTTTTGATGTTTGCAAAATGGAAGAGTAAGATATAAAACATATGATGATGAAGAAGAAAGAAGAAGGAGAAGGAAAGGAAGAGCCACAGACATCCGTGAAAACTATTGTTTGTCATGATTCTTCCATGGACTTGGAGAGAGAAGGATGTAATTGGATAGATGGACGCACAGTAGCGCATGGGCTGGATCAAGACATGCTGAAACCCTAAAGTGTGTCAATTTTAAGAGGCCCTGTAGCATTACCAAAAGAGAAACAAAACCGTGTGTGCTATTTTAACAGAAGGGACAAGGAAAATAGACAGAACGCATATGCAATCTAACAAACTGCAAACTAGCAATCTAACAAAAACTTTTTTTTTCTAAAAAATTTATTGGTTTTTACAAAATTGCAAACACACAAACAAATAAACAAACAAATATAAATCATAACCTTATTAAAATTAATCTTATTAACATTATTAAGTGACTTCCTCACATCCCCCTGGTTGAATTTCAATACATATCCTTTTAATGGTTTTCCAAATCAAAGTTCTTATAAGCTTAACTTAAACACTTAACATCATTCTATCTTACCAATCCAACATTAAACATATTGATTCATCACAGCAATCTAACAAAAACTTAAGGGTGCAAAACTTTGTAATTTCTTTGTGTTGAGAAGCCCCTCATAATCTGAGACCCCAAACCGTAGTTTAAGGTAAAGGTACCCCTGACTGTTAGGTCCAGTCGTGGACGACTCTGGAGTTGCAGCGCTCATCTCGCTCTATAGGCCAAGGGAGCTGGCATTTGTCCGCAGACAGCTTCCAGGTCATGTGTCCAGCATGACTAAGCCGGTGAAACCAGAGCAGCGCATGGAAATGCCATTTATCTTCCTGCCAGAGCGGTACCTGTTTATCTACTTGCACTTTGACGTGGTTTCGAACTGCTAGATTGGCAGGACTTGGGACTGAGCAACGGGAGCTCAACCCGTCGTGGGGATTTGAACTGCTGACCTTCTGATCGGCAAGTCCTAGGTTCAGTGGTTTAATCTGGGACTGAGTAGCACAGCTGCAGAATCTCCTTAACTCATATGTGCCTGTTTGTAGTGGCGAAGCATGTGCCCTCACTTCCCAGGGTGGGCATGCTCCTGAGGGGGGGGCGGGGCACGGAGGGTGCACTCCCGGGCACAGGATAGCCGCTTGGGTGCACGGAGTGGCGTGTGAGCCCTGTGGCTGGGGGTACTGTTATACAGTGGTTCCGCTCCTTCCTCCTGGGCTGTGTTCAGAAAGTGGTGGTAGGGGATGAGTGTTCAGACCCTTGGGCTCTCACTTGTGGGGTGCCTCAGGGTTCTGTCCTCTCCCCCATGCTTTTCAACATCTACGTGCAACTGCTGGGAGAGATTGGGCTGGGTGTTCATCAGTATGCAGATGATACCCAGCTCTACCTCTCTTTCAAATCAGAACCAGTGAAGGTGGTGAAGGTCCTGTGTGAGTGTCTGGAGGCGGTTGGAGGATGGATGGAAAACCCAGCCAGATGGGTGGGGTATAAATAATAAATTATTATTATATTATTATTATCATTATGTGTGGTCAATCCAGGAGGGGGGGGTGTCCTACATCAAATAGGCTCACCCCCGCAGGGACAGCTGTCTGGGGGAGTACCTTTGGCCCTGGCCCCACCTCGGCAAGCGGACATGGCCACTTCCCCGGATCCCTTCAATGGGATACCCCAATATTTGGAGGGCAGGCAGAGACTACAACCTCCCCTCTGTCCAAAAAAAGGATTGGCCCAATGCTCAACCACCTGCTTAAATGGGCAATGGGTGGATCCAAAGGAAGCCCACTGTTGGCTCTGTTGGTTCCGCCTCCTGGCACAGCCCAAGTCCCAGCCTGCATCTCCATTCGCCAAAGCAGGGTGCAGACTAGGATCCAGTTCCTGATATGGGGCAGGCTTATGCCCCCACCACCTATCAGGAAGGGCACTAAAGTTCCAGTTCCCTCACTGGGGCCCCAGTGATGCCTCTGCCGTACCACAACACCACCTCACCAAGAGGGTGAGCAGACTTGGTAGAGAATCAAAGCTGTCGGCCAATAAAAGTGATTTGTGCCACATTTGTGCCTTCCTTAGCTTCACTGCACACCACTGCACACCACTGTAACATTACAGTGCCTTGTTTAATAAGCAGATATTAAACTAACAAAAAACTAACCAAAAAAAAAAACCCTAGCCACAAGGCTCTCCAGGACTCTCTACATGAAGCTTGGGAGAGCAAGTGTGGTGTAGTGGTTAAGAGCGGTGGACTCATAATCTGGGGAACCGGGTTCGCGTCTCCGCTCCTCCACATGCAGCTGCTGGGTGACCTTGGACTAGTCACACTTCTCTGAAGTCTCTCAGCCCCACTCACCTCACAGAGTGTTTGTTGTGGGGGAGGAAGGGAAAGGAGAATGTTAGCCACTTTGAGACCCCTTCAGGTAGTGATAAAGCAGGGTATCAAATCCAAACTCCTCCTCCTCCTCTTCTTCTTCTTCTTCTTCTTCTTCTTCTTCTTCTTCTTCTTCTCCTGAGGCCACCTCCCTCACTGGTCCACTTTTGCACATTCCTTAAGTATTTTTGCCTCGCTGGTATGAGTATCATTGAAATCTGACTCGCTTGCATGGTTGTGTGTAAATTAGCATTTGTAGCCTCACCCACCATTGCTTCTGGCTCCGCCTCTCACAAGCACATGATCCCTTGAAGACTGTCAAGAAAGGAATGTGCCCCCCAGGCCAGAAAAGGCTCCCCACCCTTCGCCTATAGGATTATGAAGAGCAGGGTGCAGAGATAATTTTCTTTGCATATTCATCAAATCCTGCTCTTTGATACTTAAGCTTTTGATTACAGTATATTCAGTTCTTGGAGGAGGAAGGGGAGAAAATCCAATCCAATAGAGCGATACAATTTTGTGCGGATGTCAAAAAACAAATTGACCTAAAAACCCCATTGCTGCTTTGTTCCAAAGTACATTTATTTCACTGCTGGAAAAGGGTCATGTAAGAAAAGCACCGCGGACTGCCAGGGCAGCTGCTCTAGTTTTTACCTGCAGAAATGTAACAAATGTAGTTCATCGGAGGTAAGAGGCACTGAAGGACCGCTTATTTCTAGACATTCATATGCATATAATATTGGCAAAGGGCCAGACTGTTCTGCTATTCATTGCCTACCTTTGATTTTGGCACGGCTTGGCAAAAAACTTCAGTATGCTCACCTGAAATATAGGTGAGCCTGAAGAATAAACACATGTGATGTAGCTGCAGAATGTCTCTTCCCCACCCCCAGCACTTTCCTGCAATCCTTGATTACCACAAAAAAGGCTCTTGACTGGCTACCATGGCGCATCCTGTCACATTCCTTAGTATCCTTGGCTATCAATGCAGATGCATTATGCAAATCAAATATATTTCCATCTAAATGTGTGCTTTCCCTCACACAAGTCCAAGATTAAAGTTTTGGAATTCTCTGGTTGGGGAAAAAAGAAGAGCATGAGATTGGCGATAGTTGACCACGTGTGATGGCCTGGGATTCGGACTCGGAGGCTGAACCTGAGGAATCTCAGCCTGCACAGGATTCCCCGCCTCCAGAACCAGCTGAGCCGGGGCTGGGGCTTGAGCCGGAAGGGTCCTCACCTGTGCTGGATCCTCAGATGCAGGCACCAGCTGAGTCTGCTCTGGCTCCTGAAGGGGTGGAGGACCCATTGCCTGAAGGTGCTCCACTCTCAGCCCTGTCAGGGGAGGCTGAGGTTGCCTCTGGGTCCGGTAACCCTCCAGCCTCTCCTGAGCTGCAGAGGTTCAGGGCAGAGAGGCAGAGGGAACTAAGTTCTCTCTCTCACTGCCTCCATTTCTTCCATTTCTTGAGACTCCTTAGGGTAGTGATAAAGCAGGATATCAAATCCAAACTCTCCTCCTCCTCCTCCTCCTCCTCCTCCTTCTCCTCCTCTTCTTCTTCCATGTTTCCAGCAACATGGACATCTAGTTGACCATCTGGTCAACAGGGTTCTGGACTAGATCAGCCACTAGTGTGATCCAGCAGAGCTGTTCTTATAGTAGGGTAGATCCAGTATTTGGAAACACGTGACTCTCTAGATGTGGTTGAGCTACATCTAACATCATCCCTAAGCATAGGTCATGCTGGCTGAGTGTGATGGGACCTGGACTCCAACAACCTCTTCAGAGCCACAGGTTCCTGTGATAAATGCTTGATAGGTCTCCTTTTAATTCCAGAAATTGCCCGTTTTTCACTGTTACATACATTATGTCTTGGCTTCACAGAGCCACGTATTTCACTTTAGACAAGATAAATCCTATCTGACAATCCTGGCACTTGTCAAATCTGGAAACAAAGATAGAGCAGGAGTGGCAATCTCAAGGATTTTTTCTGAAGGCATTAAATAGACTTATCAAGAGGTGTGTAGGGCATCCAGTAAACAAGGTATTAATACGATGTGATATGCTGCAGGCATGCAAATATTCTGACAATGTAAAGACTAAGTAAATACAGTTGAAATCTTTAAAGGTGGCTTATGGTGTAGGTTTTCACTCCAAGCAAAGCAGCTCTTATATATTAGAGGTAGGTGTCTTGTTATTCAAAAGCTTTGTACTTTGTTTCTAAGCAAGAGGGATCTTCTCAAGGAAATGGGCATGACAGTGAAACGTTGATCTCCTTCTAAGCATCAAGGTGTCAGGGGAAAATACAGATGAGTCATAGTTTCGTACAGTTAAAACCATGAAACCAAACTTACTAAAACCCGTATTAAGTAGTGACTAAGCAAAAGGCACTCTACCATGACAGCCAATGTTTTGTACAGAGCAGAGAGCAGGGAGTTTGTGTGGAGCACCAAACTATGAATCAAAATGAAGGTCCCATTGAATATGTTCTGATGCATTTTAGATCAGAGATGCATTTTAAATAGAAGCACACATTCCGCTCATGTAAAAACACCAGGCAGGCCCCACAAATAACCCAGAGATGCATGTTAAATAAAAGGACACATTCTACTCATGTAAAAACATGTTGATTCCTGGACCGTCCACAGGCTGGATTTAGAAGGCGATTGGGCAGGATCCAGCCCCCGGGCCTTAGTTTGCCTACCCATGGTTTAGGGCTTTAAAGCTCAGCGTTATCAACAATAAGGTGATAAAGTTATCCATCTCACAATGGAATATAGCAATATAGAAGTCGCAGTGGAACAGGAACAGGCCAACCATCTCTTGAGTCCCACAGAGGCTAAATAGAAACAGGTTGAATGCCCTTAACAGATGATCAAAAGTTGTCAACGAAAGCGAGAAACATATATCTAATGGGACAAAGCTCCATAATTCCTGGAGGCATCATGCCTCTGAATTTCAGCTGTTGGGAATTGCAGGTAAAGAGACTGCTATCAAGTGCAGGTTCTTCAGGTACTTCCCAAAGGCATTTGTTTGTGAGAACAGGATGCTGGAACAAATGGGCCTTTGGGCTGATTCAGCAGGACTCTTCTGATGTTATTATACCTGGTGGTGACATAAGCAGCAAGATGCACTTCCCGCGATTTTCCCAATTGTTTTTCGAGCAAGCGACTGCTTAAAGGATTTCCCTGCCCTTTCCAACCGTCCAATTGCAGCATTCTGCTCAGCTAAGATGAGGCCCACCCTGAGTGCAGGAGATCAAGCCAAGAAAGCAAGATTATAGGTATAAATTAAAGGATGGCAGGAAATGCAGAACATTCCAAACTGACAAGTGGAGACCGATGAGCAAGGGAAGAAAAACGGTAGAATAGCTTCAGGTGTTTCTCCCACTCTTTAAATCATTACAAACCAATTGTGGCATCTCTATGCATGAATGGTAAAATGGAAAGGGGGAAAAAACCGCATTCCCTCCCCGCTAGAAAATGCACTGCAGAGTAAAACCTCAACATTATTCTTTGCCATCACACCTGGGCACACCTTTATCCCTAGTCCAGTTCTCCTCTCTTTGAATAATACAGTGGTGCCTCAGGTTGCATACGCTTCAGGTTACAGACTCTGCTAACCCAGAAATAGTGCTTCAAGTTAAGAAATTTGCTTCACGATGAGAACAGAAATTACGCAGCGGCAGTGCAATGACAGCGGGAGGCCCCATTAGCTAAACTGGTGCTTCAAGTTAAGAACAGTTTCAGGTTAAGAACGGACCTCCAGAATGAATTACTGTATTTTTTGCTCTATAAGACACACAAGACACACCTAGTTTTTGGAGGAGGGAAACAAGAAAAAAATATTCTGAATCTCAGAAGCCAGAACAGCAAGAGGGATCGCTGCACAGTGAAAGCAGCAATCCTTCTTGCTGTTCTGGCTTCTGGGATAGCTGCGCAGCCTGCATTTGCTCCATAAGACGCACACATATTTCCCCTTACTTTTTAGGAGGGAAAAAGTGAGTCTTACAGAGCAAAAAATACGGTAAGTACTTAACCCGAGGCACCACTGTATTCATCTTGTGTAGGTCACATGGAATTATGTCTCTGACCGCAGTCCTTTTTGCCTCAGAATGCTTAAGGAACAACCTGGACATGCAATTTTATGTGTAATACAATGTCAATCTGCATGCTAATTCACTGCAGCATTCTACTAATATTTCTGTATTATTCTTCATTATTACATTTATCCATCTTTCCTATAAAGGAGCTCAAGATGGCAAGTGAGCTTCACGGCCAAGCAGAGATTTGAACCATGGTTTCCCAGGGGTAGGTAACCTGGTCTGAATGACAGGCTGGATCCTTCCTGACCCACAACCCCATGGGCCACATTTATCCATGGTTGCAGAGAGAGGGTTCCTCCCAGGCTTCCCCATAGCTGAACTGGGGACCTTTCTGCATGCAAAGTAGATAGATACGCTACCACTGAGCCACAGCCCTTCCATCTATTCTGCTTGCACAGCACGCTTGGGGCAGGCATAATGTGTAGCCAGGCTCTTTGGACTTCCAGTTTAGAACTGACTGGCCTCTGCAGTATCTAAACAAGCGAGAGAGAAACTTGCAGCTGCAAGCACGCACATTCAGCTTCTGTGTCCATATGGCAGGAAGAAGGAGCTGTTTGTGGACTGCAGTGTCAAGGAGCTGTCAAGGAGCCAGGTCAACCACAGGGCAGGCACACACACGGCAGAATGCAATTAGCTCTTTATTGACAAAAAATAGCAACATAGCAGAGACCTCTGCTTCGCCTGAATCCAGCTAAGGCATCACTGACCTCTAGTTCCACAATTCCCCCTCTAGCGTTTCACTCTGGATCCCTCCAGAGCAGACAAAGGCTGCCCCAAGGGGGCAAGCTCATCCTCTGGGCCTGTTTGGCCCATTCCTAGTGACGTGCAGAATTCTTCCCAATCGGGGTGCCAGAAAGGGAGGAGAGCCAGCAGGACTGGGACTGTCCTGCTGCTGTGTAGCAGGGCCAACCTCTGACTCCTCTCTGAGTCTGAGCTCACACTGTGACTCTGAGCCTTAGTCTAACCCTGTCTTGGAGGAACCTCCTTCTCCTGACTCCTCTTGATCTCTCAACCCCCCCTGCTTCTAGCACCTCCCAACTCATCACTTCTGCAGACAGCTCCTATGGGTTCCACCACCAGGATCTGGGATCCAAGTCATCATCTTCTTTGCCCTCTCTGGGGGGCTCTTGGAAAGGTGGTTCCCACTCTACTGTTCCTCACCCAGTCCCTGACGTGCAGCTCCCATCAGCCCAAGTAAGGGCGGAGCAGCTGTCTGGAGTGATGGGCAGTGGCATTGCAATGGGAGTGTGGGGGGGTGGTACACCCCGGGCTCCATGTCTGCGGGGGTGACAAGAAGTCACCCCATGGGGGCTCGCGGAAGCGCAAGCAGCCATCACGCCGCTGCAGCCGCCTGCAGGCTGCAGCTGCGAACAGAGGATCCTGGCACTGGTGGCAAACTGCTAACTACAGCATATGTGCAGTGTCGCACACATGTGCTGTATGTAGCAATGCTGCACATGCGCTGTATAGTGGTTTGCCACCGGCAACTCCAGCAGTTTGCCACTCCAGCGGTGTATGGACATTGCCAGGATCCTCTGCTCGCAGCTGTAGCGGCAATGGAGGGATCCCGGCACCGTCCGTACAGCGCTGGAGTGGCGCCCGTGGCAAACTGCTGTACAGCGCATGTGCAGCGCCACTACGTACAGTGGTACCTCGGATTACAGATGCTTCAGGTTACAGACTCTGCTAACTCAGAAATAGTACCTCGGATTAAGAACTTTGCTTCAGAATGAGAACAGAAAATGTGCAGCGGCGGCACGGCGGCAGCGGGAGGCCTCATTAGCTAAAGTGGTGCTTCAGGTTAAGAACAGTTTCAGGTTAAGAACAGACCTCCAGAGTGAATTAAGTTCTTGACCTGAGGTACCACTGTATGACGCATTTCTGTATGGCTACGTTGTACGTAGTGATGCCACACATGCTCCCTACGTAGCGACGCCCACCCCAGGTGTCACGGCGCCTTCCTTCGCCCCTGATGACTGGTATTGTAGGCCACACATTCCCCATTCCTTTTATTTGGCTTCCTTGGGTTGCCGCCTATTGTCTGATTTCAATATTGTTACTCTTCATGTAGATAGAAGGAACACAGTCAGTTCTGTAACACAGACTGATTAGGCCACGACTCTTAGGTGCCTTTGGAAACTCGGATGAAATCATTTGTTGAATGCATGCCATGTATACTTAGAGAGAGAAAAGCAGACTCCACAAGAGCGAGCATGTTATGTGAGTCACATGTATTCAAACATGCCTGTACTTAGCAAAAAAATGAGATGTGAGCGGAAACAGCACCAACCCCAGTCCAACATGCTGTTAGTCACAAATTGAGGGCTATTAATCACTAATTAAGGAGCAAAGAAGATTTCACATCAAAAGTGCAGCTCTGTGTGCCCATTTGTCTAGAGCCAAGGCAGGGTACAATTACTGAGGAAAGTTGAGATTTTGCTGTTTCCTCAGGGGGTGAAGCAGAGATGGGAATATTTGGAGAATTGTTTCCCAGAGCCTGCTGTTTATTTTTCCCCCCCTCATGTTACTACAAAGAAATCTGCAAGTTCCCACACACAGACTTCCCGCCAAATTCTTCAGTCTGGAAAAAGTGGCATGTCATGGCCACCTTAACTTTGAATCGTTGCAAGCTAGGATTATATAAAAATTGTGCGTTGCTAATACTGATGGCTCTGATCAGAGATGTCTCATAAAAACCACCATTCGAATAGAAAGTTTTTAAGGCAAGGAGAAGCAGATGGTTCCATTCACTCCCACATGAGGTAGTGAGAGCAACCGATTTTGGATGATGTAGCAGCTGGAACAATTCCCCAGTGAGGAAATGTTACAGCATTTGGAGCTTTTTCGTTTTGAATAAAGGTGAGGACACGATAAGGGATGTGTAAAATGTTCCATGCTGCAGACAAAGTGGATAGAGAGAAGTTTTTCTCCTTCTGTCATAATAAGGTAAAAAAAAAAAGGTAAAGGATCCCTAGATGGTTAAGTCCAGTCAAAGGTGACTATGGGGTTGCAATGCTCATCTCGCTTTTCAGGCTGAGGGAGCCAGCATTTGTCCGCAGACAGCTTTCCGGGTCATGTGGCCAGCATGACTAAGCCGCTTCTGGTGAACAAGAGCAGTGCATGGAAACACCGTTTACCTTCCCGTCGGAGCGGTACCTATTTATCTACTTGCATTGGTGTGCTTTCAAACTGCGAGGTGGGCAGGAGCTGGGACAGAGCAATGGGAGCTCACCCCGTCATGGGGATTTGAAACCGCCAACCTTCCAGTCGGCAAGCCCAAGAGGCTCAGTGGTTTAGACCACAGTGCCACCTGTGTCCTCTGTTATGATGCTAGAACCCAGGACCACCTCATGAACACTAATGGTGGAAACAGGAAACATTGGAATTCTGACTTTTATTGTATTGCTGTTCTGTGTGATGATGATGATGAAGAAGATGATGATGGTGACGACATGGGTTGTGCTGTCATTTAAGTCTCTTGGGCTTGCGATGGAGTGAGATAAATGGGTACCACTGTGGCAGGAAGGTAAATGGCATTTCTGTACGCTCTGGTTTCTGTCACGGTGTTCCGTTGTGCCAGAAATGGCTTGGTCATGCTGGCCACATGACCCAGAAAAACAGTCTGCTGACAATGCCGGCTCCTTCAGCCTGAAAGATGAGATGAGTGCTGCACCCCATAGTCGAATTGGACTGGACTTAACCGCCTAGGGGGTATTTACCCTTTACCTTTATTATGATGGTGATGATTTCATTACATTTTTAAGCCAGATCCAAAAATCTCCGCTTGGTTCACAGCACAGAAATACAAAATACATAACAAAAGAAAGAACAAAACAAACACATGCTGTTTGGCATTTCCTATCTCACGGGTACTGTTGTTAACTGTGGAGAAAACAAACTTTACCTTTTTGGGGTTTTTTGCCTGCGTTCCATTCCAAGCTTTGGGCTAAGGTGTGTTTTGACCTGCTATCTTGGAAGGAATTCTGTTTCTCATGCTTTTTTTTTGCCTGGCGGGCACTTCCTTCTTTTCTGCTTGCTCATGAGCCAGTATTCCTCTATTTGCTGTATGTGTAGAAACTAGCCCTCTGCCTTATGGTGCCACTGGCATGGCAAATGACTTGCATGTCGTCCTGAGAAGGTTTCCCAGAAGACTGGAAGATGTTCCCCATCTCTGCTCTTGTTCTGCAGCTTCTCCATGCAGAGTGAGGCTGTTTTAGCTTCATTTCAGCAGCCCGTGCCCAGAATTGTTGCATGTGAATTGGAGCCAAGGGATGTTGCCAGGTTGCACCACAGTTTATTTCTAATCCCTATTTCACCTTGAACATAAAATGAGGTTCTTGCCACAGTAGCAGCTAAGCTGATGCTGCACTCAACGCCACGATGTTGTGCAATGGTATTAAAAAGGGGTTGCAATAACAACAACCGAAAAGCTAAATGGCAATATCATGTGCATGCTTCAAAAGGACAACAGGAGAACAGATTAATATTATGTAGGTCAGCCAATAGGGGTCACAAATATATAAAAAGCTGAAAATCCATTCTGTTGCTCAAGAGAAATAAGTTCTGGAGTGCTAGGTGAATTAGTCCATTGCCGCAGAAAGAAAAATATAATATAAAAATAAAAATAAAAATATATAAATCTAAATCTAAATCTAAATCTAAATCTAAATCTAAATCTAAATATAAATATAAATATAAATATAAATATAAATAAATTCTTTATACCCGACCCATCTGGCTGGGTTTCCCCAGCCACTCTGGGCAGCTTCCAACAAAATATTAAAATACAATAGTCCGTCAAACATTAAAAGCTTCCCTAAACAGGGCAGGCTTCAGATGTCTTCTAAAAGTCTGGTAGTTGTTTTTCTCTTTGACATCTGGTGGGAGGGCATTCCACAGGGCAGGTGCCGCTACCAAGAAGACCTTCTGCCTGGTTCCCTGTAACTTGGCTTCTCACAGTGAGGGAACCGCCAGAAGGCCCTCAGTGTCCGGGCAGAATGATGGGAGTGGAGATGTTCCTTCAGGTATACTGGGCCAAGGCCATTTAGGGCTTTGAATTGTGTTTGGAAATGTACTGGGAGCACAGTGGTTCTCAAAGGGTGTGGCATGCCACACTGGTTTAACATGAGAGGATGGAAAATGTGGTAGGAAGACTGAAGGACCATCAACACAGTCATACCTCTAGTTACATACCGCTCAGGTTACGAACGTGGCAAACCCAGAAGTGTTTACTTCCGGGTTCACCGCGTGTGCACACGCAGAAGCGATCTGCGTGCTTTGCACATGCGCAGTAGAGGCACTCTACTTACTGACTTTTTGGGGTGCAAACGGCACCCCAGAATGGATCGCGTTCGTAAGTAGAGGTACTGTTGTATTATATTTTGGGAATGAGTTGTATTCTTATGTTGCAGCATTGTTTTCTAATTTATGGATGCCACATGATCATATTATTAAGTAGTTGAGTTCTATGTTATACATGAAGTACTGCTGGGAGTGGTTTCTTTTTGTTTTTCAGTTTATTTCTTACTACAAAATTCGGTGTGGCTCAAGCAATTTTTTTATTCTGAAAGTGTGGCCCAGAGCATAAAGTTTGGGAACCGCCGTACTTTATCGGCAAGAATGTTACCTGCCCAAAAATGGAAAGAAGAAGAAGTCCCAGCAAAGGAAGAATGGATACAAAAACTTATGGAATATGCAGAAATGGCGAAACTTACCGGGAGAATAAGAAATAAGAAATCAAGGTAACAAACTTTTTATCAAATAATGGAAATGGTTCATTGAATATTTACAGACAAGATAAAAAACACTGCCATGAAAATTGTAATAACCTGCAGTTACATAAGAGTATATATTTAAAGAAGATAAACAAATGAGTAAGCTAAGTTGGATATGCAGAAGATATTAAAAATAAATTTAAGAAACCGCAGAAAGAGGGGAAGGAAGTCAAGTTTTAAGATGTCAAAATGACTGTAAAATCAAAGAAATGTGTATATATATGAAAAGTAGAAATAAAAATTTAGGGAGAGAGAGAGAGAGATTGTGAGAGAACCACCACACTTTCTGAACAGGCCCAAGACATTTTGTTCTCTGCAAACATAACCTAGAAAGCTGCTTGATACTGGCTGAAGCCATTGACCCATCTAGTTCACCTCTGCAATGACTGCCAGTGGTTCTCCAGCATTCTAGAGTGGGTTCCCTCCCACTCCTACCTGGAGGTGCTATGGATGGAACCCAAGACCTTCTGCTTGCAGAGCAGGTGGCTGGGTGCAAAACTGTCACAAAGCCTCTCCTCCTTACAGAGGGGAGGAGTTGTGAGCAGGAGCCGTTTCCCGCGTTGGCAGGGGGCGTTCCAGCCCCCTGCCCAGCTGGCCTGGCTGCCGCGCCACGCCCCCAGGTAGCCAACCAACCAGGTGGAGGCTTGGGGGGGGGGGGGTTGCCGCTCAAACGTGGCCACGGCAGCACTTCCCTTTCATTCCGCTGCTGGTTTTTGTTGAATCACCCACCCACCCTCCCTTTAGTTCACTGATTGGCTCTTGACATTGCTATGGACCTGTGGTTGGCCACCTTGGTTGTCCAAGGGGCCTGGTAGGAATTTTTATCAAACTGGCAAATTGGCACCGGCCACTTGGTTTTTCGCCTACCCCATAACAAATCGTCACAACTTTTAGGTATTGGTGGTTAGGCATTGGAATATGTTTGTGTATTGGAGGGCAGGGTGTGGCCATCGCCTTCCCCTCCACTTTATAGGTATTCCGGTAAAGGAATCCGGCAGTTGTGGATCCTGTCCAACGCCCTTGCTGGTTGCTAGGGCCATGGCACAACCCCTGGTGACATCAGGGAGAGCTTTCAGTTGTATTTGCATCAACAGGCTCCTCCCACTGGTGGTTAACCCTTGTTAGACTCACCCCTCCCTGAGGGGGTGGAGTCACGCTCTGTTGTTTTATCCAATGCCTAAGCCAATACCTCTCACATGCTGTAATCAATAAAGTTGTGGCCTTTTTTAGCCCATAAACCTAATATACCATGTCCATGTGTCTTTCCTACCCCCAAGCAGGTGGCGGGTCCTTGAATCACAATAAGCTTAGGGCTTACAATCTCCAAATCGAGAAACATTTAGCCCTCAGTTCATGTGACCTCGGAAATCGAATCTTTGATTGGGACGCCAATCAAGATAAAACATCCACTATAGCTGCCTATTATTATATTTGGTACCTTCAAATCAAGATCAACCACGCAGGCCCCATTACCTTGAGACACTGACTTTCCCACAACCACATAGGTCATTTGTCGAACTAAGGTTCCAACAGATGCCCTTGGCATATTTAGAGGCGAGCCACCATATGGGAATTCCCCATATGGAACACAAATGCATTTATGGATGCACTCAAGATGAGGATATCCCTTTGTACCTGCAACTGAAGTCTGTGTGATACCTTAAAGGGGTGTGGGGTAGGTGTGTAACACACACAACTCTGTTTTCCAATATTCTGCCACCACTCCCCAACCTCTGAGATGACTACCTCACCTTGCCTAATGATAACAGACTAACAAATTTGTTATGAGAAATCGTGTTTCTGGTGTTCTCGAGTGATTGAATGTATCTAGATGTTATACTCAAGGAGTGACCTAGCCACTGTGAATCATGCGACGGTCACCTCCAGACTGGATTATTGTAACTCGCTCTACGTGGGGCTGCCCTTGAGACTGAGGCAGAAACTCCAGCGGGTGCAGAATGCCGCGGCGAGACTCCTTACGGGGTCCTCACTGCGGGATCACATACACCGGGTGCTATACCAGCTGCACTGGCTCCCGGTGGAGTACAGGATCAGGTTTAAAGTGCTGGTTTTAACCTTTAAAGCCCTATACAGCCTAGGACCCTCGTACCTATGGGACCGCCTCTCCTGGTATGTCCCACGGAGGACCTTATGGTCTTCAAACAAAAACATCTTGGAGATCCCAGGCCACAGGGAGGTTAGTCTGGCCTCAACCAGAGCCAGGGCTTTCTCAGCTGTGGCTCCGATCTGCTGGAACGCTCTGTCACAAGAGACTAGGGCTCTGCGGGACTTGACATCTTTCCGCAGGGCCTGCAAGACAGAGCTGCTCCACCAGGCCTTTGGCCAAGGCACAGTCTGACCCCCTCCTTTGGTAATCCTCACAGAACTCTAGCCCAATGGTTGCCATTAATTTGCTTTGAACTGATTTTATAATGAATTGATTTTAGAATCCTGTATTATTTTACTGTTGTTAGCTGCTCTGAGCCCGGCTTCGGCTGGGGAGGACGGGATATATTATTTTTTTTTTTTAATTATTATTATTATTTTAAATGCAAAATACCAATAATGTGCAAGGCAACAGACAACAGGCATTAGCAGTCACTTTGGATGAATATGCTAAAGAAAGAGATACTGTTGTTCAAATAAAGGCTCTGTTTTTGGGAGGGAGGAGGGAGAAAACCGCCACTTAAGTCATCAGGCTGATGTTGGACCATGTACATGGAAGAAAAATTAAAGAGATTGAAAGTCTATGCTGTACTTACGACACACAAATCCAACTTGGCTTGAAAATAGGAAAATTGAAGGAGTCTGGAAGGAGCACAGTTTCTTAGCAGACACCAGGGCTGCTGAATTCTTGGGGGAAGCCCAGCTGAAAGGAATACAGAAAGGTTATTTCAGTTCGTACACTGTTTAGGTAGAATAAGGTCTTTCAGTCTCTGTTTCTGTCTCTGTATTTCTTCTCGGCAAATTCTAACCACAGTCGCAAAACTGATGCTTCTGGGCCATATATAAAACATGCAGGAGTGTCCTCTCACGAACTGGCGTGGTTTCAAACTGGCGTTCGTTGTACTAAGGTGAACTTCAGTGAAAGCAAGAATCAATATTCCACTGAACACTCAGCGCTCAGGTTGGTTGCAGTAACTCTTATGAGCAGACAGTGGCTAAGATCTAGCGATGGGCAAATATGTCAGTTTTGATTTATATCAGTTTCTTGTTGTTCAAACCTAAGAAAGAAAGAAAGAAAGAAAGAAAGAAAGAAAGAAAGAAAGAAAGAAAGAAAGAAAGAA
>JAXCMG010000071.1:338482-469150 GCA_034642415.1 Podarcis siculus | reverse complement strand
GAAAGAAAGAAAGAAAGAAAGAAAGAAAGAAAGAAAGAAAGAAAGAACTCTTCATGAAAATCCAGCAGATTATGAACACTAATCTCTCCAAATATTCATTTGCAATTTTTCTAATATATGTAATTTTTTTTCAAAGCAACTTTCCCCAATATAATGCATTTGTGTTTGCTCTTTTTACCAGTATGTGCATTTGTCTAGACACTTTAATGCATTTCACTATCCAGTACTTGGTTGGACAATTACATTGCAAAATTCAGAGCAATGTGAATTTCAATGGACAGCTGTGTCTTCGGTTCATGTATTAGGTCGAGTTGGGCTTTCACTGCAAACTGAACTGAATTTCTCCCCCAACCCTACAAGGTCCAATGAAGGGACAGGTATATATGAGAGAATGTTGTGTGCATCTCAAGTTTCTCTCGATGCTTTGGCTGTGGCTGCTCCTATGGCTACACTGGTGCCAGTGGCTGGAGTATTGGATTAGGACCTGGGAGATCCGGATTCAAATCCTCACTCAGTCATGAAACTCACTAGGTGACTACTAGCGTGGTGTGGTGTAGTGGTTAAGATCGGTAGTCTCGTAATCTGGGGAACCGGGTTCGCGTCTCTGCTCCTCCACATGCAGCTGCTGGGTGACCTTGGGCCAGTTACACTTCTTTGAAGTCTCTCAGCCCCTCCCACCTCACAGAGTGTTTGTTGTGGGAGAGGAAGGGAAAGGAGAATGCTAGCCGCTTTGAGACTCCTGAAGGGGAGTGAATGGCGGGGTATCAAATCCAAACTCTTCTTCTTCTTCTTCTAGTGCCTAACCTTTGGCCAGTGACTGCCTAACATACCTCACAAGGATTAAATGACGAGGAGGACAGCCTTGTACTTCTTGAAGAAAAAGATAGGATATCAATCAATCAATCAATCAATCAATGAGATGTTACTATTAAAGATGAGTTGTTCAGAAGAGGTATAATCACCATCATTTGCATTTATTTGCCACTGTACAGTGGTACCTGGATTGTCGAACAGCTTGGCTCCCGAACGCTGCAAACCCGGAAGTGAGTGTTCCGGTTTGCAAACGTTTTTCGGAAGTTGAACGTCCGACGTGGCTTTCACAGCTTCCGATTGAGTGCAGGAAGCTCCTGCAGCCAATCAGAAGTCACGTCTTGGTTCTCAAATGGCTCCAGGAGTTGAACGGACTCCTGGAATGGATTAAGTTTGACAACTAAGGTACCATTGTACAGTGGTACCTTGTGTTAAGAACTTAATTCGTTCCGGGGGTCTGTTCTTAACCTGAAACTGTTATTTAACCTGAAGCACCACTTTAGCTAATGGGGCCTCCCGCTGCCGTTGTGCGATTTCCCGTTCTCATCCTGAAGCAAAGTTCTTAACCCAATGTACTATTTTTGGGTTAGCGGAGTCTGCAACCTGAAGCATCTGAAACCTGAAGCGTCTGTAACTCGAGGTACCACTGTATATGAAAATATGTCTCAAAGTGACTTAGCAACTGCATAAAATACAGAAGCAGCTAAAAAAATATTAAAAGCCAGATAACAAAGGGGGGCCCATTAAAATATCATTCCTTCGCCTGACTCCTGTCTACTTTAACATACAACAAGCAACCTGCATTTACTGCCACCTCTCATGTGTGTGCCATTTCTTTGGATTCTATTCTCTATTTCTAAGGCTGCGCTGTGGGGATTTCTGCTTTTATTTTCTGCTGCTGCCTCGCTTCACGTTGCTTGCTGTGCAGCTGTCTCCTCTCATCTTTTCTTGCCTTTTGCTTTTTTTCTTTTTCTTTCGCTCTTGCATTTTAGGCACACTTTACATTCCCCTGTGGCACAGAGGTTGAACTATGGCAAGGCAACAAGTATGTATAAGCTGGATTTTGCTTCACCGTAACAACTCCTCTTGGACCATTTTTAAAGCCTCTGGTCAGAACCGGCTCAAGATAATGTTGGACTAGCTGCCATCGACTGCATTTAGGATAGGCTCAGTAAATTCTGAGCTAGTGCCACACTTTATTTTTAATGCTGTTTCACCCACGACACACATAGGTGGGAATTTCTTGCCGCAATAGCAACTGAGCTGATGTTGCGAGAAAGGGATTGTGTGGCGAGTCCCGCCTCCCCCCTTGGAAAATAAAGACACAGGACACAGTATTTAAGGTTAATGGGTGGAAAAGGCCACAACTTTATTGATTGCAGGAATTGAGCGGTATTGGCTTAGGCATTGGTCCTATCGACTAACCGGCTTCAGCCTGATTGCATGAAGGCCAGCAAGGGTTAACCACCAGTTGGGGGAGTCCTGCTGATGTACATCAACTAGGATTCCCCCGGGGTCACCACTCGGGGGCGTGCCTTAGGCCCACACCTCCATAGGCTTCGGACAGGGCAATGCCCCCCGGAATCCTTTACCGGACTACACTTCACTTTGGGGGCAGGTGATGGCGCTTCCTTCCCCCTCATTTGCATAACAATACCCCTCACAATGCCTAACCGCCAATGCCGAGAAGTTGTGACGATTTGCTATGAGGTAGGCGAAAAACCAAATGGCTGGTGCCAGTTTGCCAAGTGGAAAAAAGTCCTACCAGGCCCCTTGACAGCGACCAACCAAAGTCCATAGCAATGTCAGAGAGCCAAACCTAAGGGCGGGTGGGGTGGGAAACCGGAGCAGCTGGAACGAAGAAGAGAGGGAAGCCCTTGGCCGCGCTGGCCCTAAATAGCCCGGGCCATGCCTCCCTGGCCAGCTGATTGGCTGGACAGGGAGATGACACGCCCGAGGATTCCCTCATTCTCGTGGGGGCTGTGAGTCAGCCCCCACGTTCGTGGGGAGGGCGTGTGCCCGCAACCCCACCTCCTCTCCAGCTCGGAAGTGGCTTTGCGAACTGCTATTAAAAAGGGAGTTGTGGCAATAAAAAGCCTTAAAGACACATGTTTAAAAGGTGCAAAAGGGGGGGGGAGATGAACATTATTCAGAATAGCCAGTATTGAAAAATATTTAAAATGCTGGAAATAAGCTGTGTCAAGAGGAATGCGTTCCAGAGATCATGGTGGATAGCTCCATGAAGACATCAACATATTACGCAGAAGTTCGAAAAAGATGAACCCCACGTTTTTCTTCTTCTCTCATGATGATAGAATGTAGAGCAATTCAAGGAAGCTGAAATGGAAAGATTCTATGTTCTATGCAGAAGCTAGATCTGTAGTCACAAAACATCTTTTTTCCTCTTCCCTCTCTGTTTTCCTTAAATGGCAAGCTTGAGCTGTACCTTTTGCAGAGAACTTTTAAGTCTTAATCTCAGAAGCATCACAAATCAGTCCAAATTGAAGAACAACCTAAGAGAGAGAAGAACAGGATCCTGGAGGGAGGGGTACTCGATTTATCATAAAGCCAAGCATCCAAAGCTGTGAAGATTTCTGTCAGAATCCAAGCAAGGGATGACATTTCCAAACGAATATTGGCAACTTCATTAGCTCAATGCACATTTGAATGGCTGGAGAAATTTTTACGGGGTTCCTAGACTGGAGGGATGCCTCACAGAAACCCAAAAGAAAGAAAATACAGGCCTTTATTGAAATACGGTGGTACCTCTGGTTACGAACTTAATTCTTTCCGGAAGTCCGTTCTTAACCTGAAACCGTTCTTAACCTGAGGTACCACTTTAGCTAATGGGGCCTCCCACTGCTGCTGCGCCACCGCCGCGTGATTTCTGTTCTCATCCTGAGGTAAAGTTCTTAACCCGAGGTACTACTTCCAGGTTAGTGGAGTCTGTAACCTGAAGTGTTTGTAACCCGAGGTGTTTGTAACCTGAGGTACCACTGTACAAATGCACATAGGGGCAGCCTCAAAAATAAGGAGGAGGCTGCAAGGAACCACAACCAAAACAATGTTTCTTATACATTTCCAGATTACACACGGGATTTCTATTCACCACTCAAAAGATCACAGCAATCTTAATAAGTGCCACCCAATGTCATTATCCTGAACCAATCAAAATCATTTAGCTCTTCAGATCAACCCTCATCATAATATGTGATTACATATAATCATTTTCCAGGGATTATCTTTATTAAGACCTTGACTCATTTTCCTATTCCTTCAATGTCTCCCAATATCCTCCATCTATCTACAAAAGAATTCAAGGGCAATCATTAATTGCCATGCCTAGTTGATTCTCTTCTCATGCATAAACCCTTTTAAAATGTGTTTTTTTGGGGGGAGCGTTATTTGGTTGTGGTTTTTATTTTGATTATTGTCAGAGACTGCCTCCAGGTCCCAGCTCACAGAGGACCAACGCTAGCCAGTAGAACTGTACAAAAGTCTTTATTGAAATATAGTTTCCATTTCCAGACCCTAGCGTGCGTCTCTACGTCTAGACCCTAGATCGGCGAAGCTCCATCTGAGTCTCCGCCCCCTGTACACCAGCTTAAGACTCTAGCCTTACCCCACCTCTTGCGTCTCTCCTTTCGCCTCTGGGTCCTACCACCCCCCGGGGTCCCTTCCTTCCTGGACGCTTCGGATGCGGACCCCTCGGACTCCTCCCCCTCCTTTCGGCGGGTTTTAGGACCTGGCTCCCTTTCCGGGCTGCTCATTGCGCCACCCTCTTGTACATTTGAACTTGGCGCGCGCGCGCTGTCTCCGACCCTCCTTTCGACCGTTTCCTCGCTCTCTGACGCAGGCGTGGCCAACCCCGACTCACGTCCTTCCGCTGACGGAGAGCTGCCTGGTGCCGATGCCTGGGACTCCTCCCCCCTACTGCTCTCCGGTGGGGAAGCTGGTCCCGATTTCCAACTGCTGCTCTCTGAGTCCCCTCTGGCCCCTCCTTCCTGGGGTGTTCCCTTTGGCAACCCCCTAGCTCCGACCACGGGAGCCCCTTTCTGTGAATCCTCCGATTCGCTGGAGAGACTTAGAGACCTCGGGCGGCTATCATCGCTAACTTCTCCCTCGGATTCCTCCCCATCGGTCTCTAATCCCTCCCTTTCCTGCCCCTCTGCTCCTGAGCCCCTGACAATTATGCATTTTGTGGTTTTATAATTTGATTTTGTTCTGTGAACCGCCCTGAGACCTCCGGGTATAGGACGGCATATGAATTCAAAAAATAAAATAATGAACGAATGAATACAATGGCTGCCATAGATCCCAACAGTTTATTCTTTTCAGTGCTCCAGAACATTTGCTACACACGGTACCTGTAAACATGCTAGGCAGACATAGGGCATTTCAGTTTAGCTAGGCCACAGGCCTAGTTTTACGAAATTATTTTCTTCATCAGCCTTGTGCCAGAATTTCCAGGAAATTGTGGAGGTGTGATTGTGAAAGGAGTTACCAAGAATAAGGAGCCAGGGCGGGGCTGAGATCCATCTGGAAACCAAGCATGGACATGCGGATTCCTCACCTGTTGAAAAGCAGGGGACCACATCAGAGAGAGGCAGGGAACTCAAAGAATCCAACAGCTCCACAAGTCCAGAACAACTCTACTGATCTAGTTTCAGAGATAACATGAGGTTTCTGTCCACAAACATTTCGTCATCCTGAAAACTGAGAGCAGTATCGCTTAAGTCATGTGCAACTGGTAGACTTCTTAGCACAGCAATTGTGAGGCTTCAGAGATTCCCAGAGGGGCATCTTAAAGATGCCACTGCTGAACTGAATATTAAATTCACCGAAAATAGAAATCAGCATAAAGATGAGGCACGTATTATGCAATATTCACTCGTACAATATAGTTCCGCCTGCCCATTTTTTGACTCTCAAGAGCTGTAAACGGGGGCTGGTTTTCAACTCAATTTTGAAAGCTGTCTATGGGCGCAACCTGAAAATAGGGACATGCTATTGCTTTAGACACGGGTGGTGCTGTGGGTTAATCCACAGAGCCTAGTGCTTGCCGGTCGGAAGGTCAGTGGTTCGAATCCCCACGACGGGGTGAGCTCCCGTTGTTCGGTCCCAGCTCCTGCCAACCTAGCAGTTCAAAAGCACATCAAAGTGCAAGTAGATAAATAGGTACCACTCTGGCGGGAAGGTAAATGGCATTTCTGTGTGCTGCTCTGGTTCACCATGCTGGCCACATGACCCGGAAGCTGTCTGCGGACAAATGCCGGCTCCCTCGGCCTATAGAGCGAGATGAGCACTGCAACCCCAGAGTCGTCCATGACTGGACCTAACAGTCAGGGGTCCCTTTACCTTTACCTTTATTGCTTTAGAACAGAATGTCCCTATTTCCATGAGGAATGTTGGAGGATATGCAGGGATTGCTAGCATTTCTCCCTGTGGGCTGATCGAATATTAGATACAGGGGCTGTTCCACTGATGTATCCGTGGTATGTTTCTGATGTCGAGGTACAGCAAGTGTAATGGGAATTGTGGTTGCTTGTGTGTAAGCCACAAACTGCTCCAAGCTGCTTGGGTGACTAAACCTTTCCCAGGCTGGACAGCCCTTATGCTCGACTGCCTCAGTCACTGGCAGAATCCGTCAGTGGGTGTTTCCTAAACTTCTTCCAACATAAGAATTCTTTGACACCAAGTCTCCGCCTAGATTCTCTGCGTGGAAGCTTTCTGCGCAGAGTGGGTGTGCCGAGCGGAGGTCCTGAACTCTCCCCGCTGATCTCACTGGAAGAGTCTCGGAGCCTTCCTTCCAAAGTACTCTCAGCCTCCCCTTTCTTCCTGGTGTCCCCTGGATTTCCTTCCCCAGCGGAAGCTCGCTCTCTCCTTGCTAGTTCCTTCCCCTGCATCATTGGGGCGACCTCCCTCTCCTCTAGTCTCTGATGGCAGTTCCCTGACAGCAAGGATAGGCACCTCAACAGGTCTGTGTTCCCCTGAGGGTTTCGGTTTTTTCAGCCTTTCCATGGGCTGTTTTGCATCTCTCCCCAGGCCATACCCCTCAATGTCCCTGTTTCACTTCTGGGGTATTTTTGCCTTACTTGAATAGTACCCCTTACTCATAAATTTGAGTGGGTTAAACCACAGAGCCTAGGACTTGCTGATCAGAAGGTTGGTGGTTCAAATCCCCGCGATGGGGTGAGCTTCCGTTGCTCAGTCCTGGCTCCTGCCAACCTAGCAGTTCGAAAGCACGTCAAAGTGCAAGTAGATAAATAGGTACTGCTACGGCTGGAAGGTAAACGGCATTTCCGTGCGCTGCTCTGGTTCGGCAGAAGCAGCTTAGTCATGCTGGCCACATGACCCGGAAGCTGTACGCCGGCTCCCTCAGCCAATAAAGCGAGATGAGCACAGCAAACCCAGAGTCGGTCACGACTGGACCTAATGGTCAGGGGTCCCTTTACCTTTACCTTTATCATTACAGTGGTACCCCGCTAGACGAATGCCCCGCTAAACGAAAAACGCGCAAGACGAAAGGGCTTTCCGACATTTTTCTGCTTCGCAAGACGTTTTTTTCTATGGGGCTTACTCGCAAAACGAATTTTTTTCCGTGGTCTCCCTTTTTTTTTTTTTTTTGCCTTTTCTGAAAGGCGCTAAGCTCCTTATCTCTAAATTGCCGCTTATCCGCTAATCCCCTAAGCACTAAAAGCCCTAAAAGCCGCTTATCAGCTGTTTTACCGCTTATCAGCTGATCGGCTGATAGCGGAGCTCCGCAAGACGAAAATCCCTGCAAGACGAAGGCTCCCGCAGAACGGATTATTTTCGTCTTGCGGGGCACCACTGTATCATCATTTTATTTGTATGTCGCCTTTCCACAGTTAAAAACAATTCTCAGGGTGGCTTACAATATGACAAGATTCACATAATTAGAAAAGTCATAAACCATAAATAAACCACATCAAAAAATACACAACCAAAAGGAAAACAATTAGAAATGTAGAAACTTGACTACCATGAACATGCAAAATGGACCTATGTTTTTCAGCCTACTTCTCCCTTTGGCTCTGCTGACCATTGGCACTCGGCCCTCAGATAACTGCCCAGAAGTTGAGGTGGACCTTGGGCTAAAAAAATATTTCCCACCTCTGTTGCATGGGATTGTTCTGCTAATCATTTAAGGTACAGTTGGAATGCATCCTAAGTGACAACCGGGGTCGTACTGAGACATTATATATAATATACCTTGATTTTTGAACGTAATCCGTTCTGGAAGACCATTCGAGTTCTGAAACATTCGAAAACTGAAAACTCAATATGGAATCCTCAATAGAGAAAACTCAATACAGAAGTTGTGTGGCATGTTCGCCTTCCAAGGCAAATTCGATAACTGAAACATTTACTTCCGGGTTTACAGTGTTCGAAAACCGCAATGTTCGTCAATGGAGACGTTTGAAAACTGAGGTACCACTGTATATACAATGTTAAAATCTCACCATTTCAGTATATATATACCGTATTTTTCGCTCTATAAGATGCACCAGACCACAAGACGCACCTAGTTTTTGCTTAAATATATATTTATTAAAGTTTTTCACATAAAACATATGTTATATAAACACAAATCAGCACTGTCCATTTAACATCTTTCAATTGTTACATAAGACTTCCCCACACCTCCCGCATACACTTACATCATTATTAAATTAATTTCAAACAAATTATTATTTTACTCATAATCTTAATTTAGTTAGCATATAATTCAACCTTAGATCTAGTTTAGTGATAGACAGTTATTTTCAGCTCTGGCATCCGATTCAGCACTCAACCAAATTACAATATTTTTGTAAATAAATCTTAAATTTCTTCCAATCTTCTTCCATCCTTTCTTCTCCCTGGTCTCGAATTCTGCCGGTCATTCCGGCTAACTGCATGTAGTCTATCAGCTGCATCTGCCATTCTTCCACAGTGGGTAGCTTCTGGGTTTTCCAATTCTTGGCGATCAATATTCTTGCTGCTGTTGTTGCATACATAAAGAATGTTCTGTCCTTTTTTGACACCCCCTGGCCGACAATACCCAAGAGAAAGGCCTCTGGTTTTTTGGTAAAGGTGTATTTAAACACCTTTTTTAATTCATTATATATTGTCTCCCAGAAGGCCTTCACTCTAGGGCATGTCCACCAGAGGTGGAAAAATGTTCCTTCATTTTCCTTACATTTCCAACATTTACTATCAGACGAATGGTATATTTTGGCTAATTTAACAGGAGTCATGTACCATCTATACATCATTTTCATCACATTTTCCTTCAATGCATTGCATGCAGTGAAGTTCAACCCAGAGGTCCACAACCTTTCCCAATCTTCAAACATAATATTATGCCCAATGTCCTGAGCCCATTTTATCATTGTTGATTTTACCATTTCGTCTTGTGTATTCCATTTCAGCAGCAAGTTATACATTTTTGAAAGTACTTTAGTCTTAGGTTCTAACAGTTCAGTTTCTAACTTTGACTTTTCCACTTGGAATCCTAACTTTTTGTCATTTTTAAACAATTCTTTAATCTGAGCATAGTGTAGCCAGTCTCGCACTTTGTCTCTCATCTTTTCTAAACTCTGCAATTTCCAATTGTCTCCGTCCTTTTCTAGTATTTCCCAGTATTTTGGCCAGTTGGCCTCCATATTGGCTCTTCTTCGAGCCTTGGCCTCCATGGGTGACAGCCACCTCGGAGTTTTGTTCTCCAGTAAGTCTTTGTATTTTATCCAGACATTAAAAACTGATTTTCTAACAATATGGTTCTTAAAGGCCTTATTTATCTTAGCTTTGTCATACCATAAATATGCATGCCATCCAAATGCGTTGTTAAAACCTTCCAGATCCAAGACATCCGTATCTTCAAGAAGTAGCCAATCTTTTAGCCAGCAGAAAGCTGCAGCTTCATAATACAACTTTAGGTCTGGCAGGGCAAAGCCCCCTCTTTCTTTTGCATCTGTTAATATTTTAAATTTAATTCTGGGCTTTTTGCCCTGCCAGACGAATTTAGATATGTCTTTCTGCCACCTCCGAAAGCACTCTGTCTTGTCTACAATCTGTAATGTCTGAAACAAAAATAGCATTTTTGGTAATACATTCATCTTGATGGCAGCTATTCGGCCTAACAAAGAAAGTCTTAATCTTGACCAACTATCCAAGTCTCTCTTAATTTCTGACCAACATTTTTCATAATTGTCTTTGAATAGACTCAGATTTTTTGCTGTTATATTTACCCCTAGGTATTTGACTTTCTTAACCACATTTAAATCTGTCTCTTTCTGAAACCGTTCCAACTCAGTATCTGTCAGGTTCTTCCCCAACACCTTAGTTTTTTGTTTATTTAGCTTAAATCCAGCCACTCGACCAAAGTTTTGTATCAGTTGTAATACATTTTTCGTACTAGATTCCGGCTCCTGTAATGTCAGAACTAAGTCATCTGCAAAAGCTTTAAGTTTATATTGTTTCGCTCCGACCTGAATCCCCTTCACCAACCGGTCCCCCCTAATCATATTCAGGAGCACTTCCAGAACCGAAATGAACAGTAATGGGGAAATCGGGCAGCCCTGTCGTGTGCCTTTTTCAATTTTGAACTCTTCAGTAACCACATTGTTAACTATCAGTTTGGCCTTTTGTTCTGAATATATTGCATCAATCCCATTCTCAAACCCCCGTCCCACTCCCATTTCTTTTAGGTTCCCCTTCATAAATCTCCAGGATATGTTGTCAAAGGCCTTCTCCGCGTCTATAAAAATTAGAACTGCTTTAGTGTTTATGTTTGTTTGTAAAAGTTCCAATATGTCTATAATGTTCCTTGTATTAGCAAACATATGTCTGCCCGGGAGAAAGCCTGCCTGGTCTTTATGGATTATCTCACTTAACACTTTCTTAAATCTTCGTGCCAGAACATCTGCAAATATTTTGTAATCCACATTTAAAAGGGAGATGGGACGGTAGTTCTTAAGTTGTGTCTTCTCAGTTTCCGACTTTGGAATCAATGTGATAAATGCTTCTTTCCACGATTCAGGCGCCTTCTTCCCCTCCATTGTTTCGTTGCTGACCTCCAACAATGGCTGTATCAAGTAGTCTTTCAATATCTTGTAGTAGTTAGAGGTCAGTCCATCTGGTCCTGGTGATTTGCCCTGTTTCAAACTCTGGATGGCCTGCTCGATCTCTTGTCGTGTTATTTTGCCATTCAAAATTGTTCTATTTTCTTCTGACAGCTTTGCCAGTCCATTTCTCTTCAAAAATTGTGTAATCTCTGTTTCGTCTTGTGGCCCTTGAGTGTATAGCTTTTTAAAATATCTCTGGAAACACTTTCTAATCTCTCCCGGATTCTGAATGTTCCTTCCTTCAACCTCTAAGTTTGTTACTGTATTTAATCTTTGTCTTCTTTTCAACTGCCAGGCTAGCAGTTTCCCACATTTATTAGCCGATTCAAAAGTTTTTTGTTTCATTGTTTTAATCTTCCATTCTATTTCCTGATTTATCAATTTAGAATATTGTGTCTGATGAAGTTTGATTTCTCTCAGAATCGGTTGGGACTTCGGGTTAGATCTTAATTTCTTCTCCAACTCTTTGAT
Organism: Podarcis siculus; assembly: GCA_034642415.1. Taxonomy (NCBI): domain Eukaryota; kingdom Metazoa; phylum Chordata; class Lepidosauria; order Squamata; family Lacertidae; genus Podarcis; species Podarcis siculus. Next base: position 457,739 of record JAXCMG010000071.1, on the reverse strand, counting down.
GCTTTCCAAAATTTTGTCTTTCTTTTCATTTTGCAGTCTTTTCTTTAAAGAATTCTGTTGAATCAGGAACCCTCTCATAACAGCTTTGCTTGCGTCCCAGATAGTTCTTTTTTCCACCGTGGTATTCAAATTAATCTCAAAATAGTCCTTTAGGGTTTTTTGGGCCTTCTTTACAATTCTTTGGTCTCTAAACAGGCCATCATTCATCTTCCATCTAAAGGAGCCGGTTGGAGTCAGTGTCATATCCATTCTCAAGGCGTTATGGTCGGAGCATGTTTTGGGGCAGATTTCCACCTTCCTCACCTTAGGTGCCAGACTTCTAGTTATCCATATTTGGTCGATTCGTGTCCAGGTCAGTTGGGCTTCAGAAAAGAATGTTCCCTCTCTTCCCAAGGGGTTTCTAACTCTCCAAATGTCAACCCAGTCCATATTGTCGGTCATTTCAAAAAAGGTCTTAGGTAGTCTTCCTTCTTTAGTGATGTTTTGATTCAATGACTTATCCATGTTCGTTGATACGACCCCATTCATGTCCCCCATCATGATGACGTTGTTATAATCCAGATAGTCCAGCATAGTCTCGTGCAATTTCTTATAAAAGTCTGATTTGCCTTCATTTGGAGCATAAATTCCTAATATCAAAATTTTTTCTCCTTGATATTGTACTTCTATTGCGAGAATTCTTCCACTTTCATCTTTAAAAAGAAATTTTGGTGAAAGGCTCTCTTTTGCATAGATCACTACACCTCTCTTCTTGACTGTGTCCGATGATATAAATTCTTGACCAAGCCTTTTATTTATTAACACCTTTCTATGGAGCCTAATCACATGTGTTTCTTGTAAACATATAATGTCCAATTGTTCCTTTTTTAAAATATGAAAAATTTTAGACCTTTTTTCGGGGCTGTTACAGCCATTTATGTTCCAGCTCAAAAGCTGCAGAGACATCCTGGGCAAGTCCGGTTATTCTTTCTGGAGTGGTACCTTGTTCTCTGGTCCTTGAGGATCCGAGGGGGCTGGTTCCCCTGGGGGTTCCGGCGCTGGCAATCCAAGTCCTTTGTGGAGGTCTTCTCCGTGTGCTCCCAGAAACTTGTCTCTGTCTTCCACTGTTTTAATTTTGATCTTTCTCCCTCTATAGGTAAAGGATAGTCCTTGTGGAAACTCCCACCTGAAGAAGATTGCGTTGCTTCTTAACAATCTTGCCAGTTCTGTGTAGTTAGATCTGAGATCCAGCAACTGTCTAGGGATGTCCTTGTAAATTTCAATTCTCTTGCCCAAAATGTCTAGTGACCTTTCGTAGTGCAGGCCCAAAATCTTGTCCCTTTCCTCCTTTGATCTCAGTGTTATCAAGCAGTCTCTGGGCCTCTCTATCCTTTTGACTCTGCCAAGCCTAAAAGCAGATACTATTTTGAAGTCTTTTTCCTCTAGATTCCAAAACTTGGCAATTTCCTTAGTTAGGAATTCAGTAAAATTGTCTTCTTCCACCTCTGGAATTGACCGTATCCTCAAGTTGGTCTCCTTACTTCGCAGTTCTGACATCAAAAAATGAATCTGGTGTTCTCCAACTTGTTTGCTGAGTGGTCTTACTTCTTTCTCAAGTTTTTCCACTCTTTGACCAGTGTCTTCAGCCAGTTTACGGTTTTCACCTACAGCCTCCTTTAATTCTCCAATGGCCTGGGCATTCTGTGCCACTTGCCCAGTCAACTTGTTCAAACTTTCTGTGTTCTGATCGATTTTAGCTGTATGTAGGTCAGCCTTCTTGTCCAAGACCTCTAACTTCTCCAAGATTTTATCCAAGACAGAGCTACTTGTTCCTGAAGCCATATCTTCCAAGTGCAGCTCCTCTGTCTCTCCCTCCCCTGTTTGTAATAGGGAGGCCGCCTCTATGTCTGGAGGCAAAGCAGAAGGCAAGGCCGGCACAGATGATCTACGCTGTGAGGCTGCAGATAAAGTTAAAGTTGTTTGTTTGGTTCTTCCTCTTCTCCTTGCGCCACTCATTCCAGAGTTGTCTGTAATCCAAGGTCAATCCAAGTTGTTCCCATGAGAAAGTGAAGTGAAGTCCCAGGTGCAGTAGTCAAACAAAGGCCAGGAAAGGGAAAGTAAAACAAAGTCACTGCTGTAAGTCCAAAATCCTCTAGAGGGAGCTTAATACGTCTTCAGGGAAAAGATCAAATCCAAGTTAAACTTATAAATTTAAGTCCATGTCCACAGCCTCCACAGTATATTGTTTTTTAGCAGAGTAAACTTAAAACAAAACAATGTTTCTACAGTGCCTTGACTGCATCAGTTTCAAAGTGTCCAATTCCAGCTCAGAATGTTTCAAAATTAAGTTCAATGTAACCAAAATTGCAGACTGGTGCTCAGCCAGGCAGCTCCAGCACCAGGAGTTCTTACTTATTTTGTAATCCACTGGTACCACAGAAGAAGAATATCAATGCACCCCAAATAATCCAAAAAAAAAATCAGTAGCTCAAAGTCTTTCACTCAGAAATCTGCTTTAAAGGGTGCCGGCAATTGGTTAAAGCATAACTTTTTGTCTCCACTCCTCCTGCTCTTTGCTTAAAGTTCAGTATAGCGGGAGGCAGGCTTCCTGCTTATCCTCACTCCGTTTTCAGCCAAATTTCAACTTTTTTAAAAAAGTTTTAAAAGTTTCAGAAAGGTTTAAAAGTTTAAAAGTTTCAGAAAAGTTCTCAAAAGTTTCAGAAAGTTGATAAAAGTTTCAGAAAGTTTGCATAGTCCAAATTTACTCACGGGTTGTAGTTTCCAAAGTTCCGAAAAGTTGCAGGAAGAAAGGACAGCGCTGACCGGGAACAGCAATGCGGCTTCACTCCGCTGTTTGCGGAACGACCCACAGCGCCGCTACCCCCTCCGCGATCCGGAGCCCCTTACGGGGTTCCTTCAACGTTTTGGGGGCTGCTTTTGGCGCCCGCCGGGTCCCGGGACCACAGGCTTCTGCTACCTGTGGTTTGCCTCAGTGGGTCTCCGCTTTGCCGTAGCGGACGACCCTTTCGCAGCGGAGCTCCTTCTCCTCAGTCGGAGAAGGCAGCCATTGCCGGTCGCGCCGCCTCCGGAAGTCAAGACGCACCTAGTTTTTGAAGGAGGAAAACAAGAAAAAACATTTCTGAATTTCAGAAGCCGGAACAGCAAGAGGGATCGCTGCGCAGTGAAAGCAGCAATCCCTCTTGCTGTTCCAGCTTCTGGGATAGCTGCGCAGCCTGCATTCGCTCCACAAGACACATACACATTTCCCCTTACTTTTTAGGAGGGGGAAAGTGAGTCTTATAGAGCAAAAAATATGGTACATATACATATAAGGAGCAAAGCATTGCAACAGGAAGGCTTTAAAAGTATGAAATAAGAATGCTGCCAATGTAAATGGCAAAAATAAGTTCAGGGCTGACATTTTTCAAGAAAAAGGAAATATTTCCAAGAATGCATACGTTTAGTTCCCATGGGGGGAAAAACACTTCTGTAGAACAGTACAAAAGGCAGAGCTGTGAATTCCCCTGCAAGAGAGGTTGCTTTTTCCCCCATTATCTAAGAGGGCTTCTTCTGTGTGTTTTGATGTTTTATCTGCTGATTTATTATTCCAGATGGTTTTGAAATCTTCTGAGCTTTTTATCATGCAGACACTGGCAATTCCCCATAGATCACATCTTGTCACCTATTAAAAACACCTTTGGGATTGACCCTAAAATCTGCTTCCAGCTGTCATCTGTTTAGAAGGTGTTCAGTCAATTCCTCCCCCCAACCCCAGCCAAAGTATATGGATTGATGTATTTCGGACCTGATTACTGAATGTGAAGACAACTGCTGTATCCTACCACTGTTCTCAGCTGCAGTGTTTTATGGTGGAAGGCCTCATCCCAGCCGGGCTAAGGGCAAGCCATTTAAAAATAGCAATGCACTTATGCAGTAAAAACATAAGACAAACCTGTTAGAACAAGTGGTATATAAATTTTACGAAATAAATTAAATAAATATTTTTCAATACTGCTGGAATTGCAGACAATATTAATCTTTGGATTAATATTGTGGATTCTAAACTGTGTGGAAGGACAAAAGGGAGCTGGTGTAGCTTCTCTAGGGAAGGAGTTCCAAAATCTAGGAGCAGCCACCTAGGAGGCCCTTTTGCATGTCCCTACCAAGTCTTTTCCTCTGCAGAGGACTTTTTTGGGTTTAATCTTAAATAAAGTGGCCCTAGGTCAACCCAGCCTCTTTGTCTGCCTCTGTTCAGCCACCCCACCAGATACCTACCCAATATTCCAGTGTGTGCCGTTTTATATTTTCTCCACACCCTTGATTTCTAGAAGGGTACTCATGTAAGCATGTTGTAGCGAAAACAGCAAAGAGTTTTTAAAAATAACAATGTTAATCTTATACAGTGGTACCTTGGTTGACAACCATAATCCATTCTGGAGGTCTGTTTGTAAAACAAAACAGGTTGTAACCCAAGGCACGCTTTCGCCAATGGGGCCTCCCGCCCCAAAAAATTGTTCGTGATCCAAAAAGAAAGGGTTGTGATCCAAAAAAAGTTCACAAACTGGGACACACACTTCCAGATTTCATGTGTTTGTAATCCAAAACGTATGCAAACCAAACTGTTTGCAAACCAAGGCACTGATGTATAGCATATGCCTTCAGGGACCAGAGAGCTATGCCGAATTAGAGATATATAGTGCGTGGTTGCTGTTGTTTTGGTGAGTGGGGATGATGCAGACCAGGGTTTCCCAAATTTAGGTCTTTGGACTACAGTTCCCATCATCCCTGACCAGTGGTCCTTCTAGCTAGGGATGCTGGGATTTGTAGTCTAAAAATACCTGGCGATCCAGGTTTAGGAAACCTTGATATAGACAATAAAGGAAATAAAATGCAGAAAGTACAGAGACTGTAATAGTGACATAACTGGCAGCAGGCCCTCCAAGTGTCCCTATTTTCCAGGGACGTCTCTGATTTAGAGAGGCCGTCCCAGTTTCTGATTTGATCCCGGAATGTCCTTCTTTTCCTTAGGACGCCCCTATTTTCATTGGAGAAATGTTGGAGGGTATGGAGTTATCCAACCCCCAAGCTGTCTGAAGGCAATCCTGTATAGGGAAGATTTTTTAAATGTTTAATGTTTTATTATGTTTTTCTATATGTTAGAAGCTGCCCAGAGTGGCTGGGGCAACCCAGTGGGGGTATAAATTGCAAAATTATCATTATGGAATGGGGCGTCCCTATTTTCATCGGAGAAATGTTGGAGGGTGTGTGACAGTGGTCATTTGCAATGCAGCCATTGATATAAATATTTATTTACATAAATTCAATAAATAAAATAATAAATAATGCAGTGGTACTTCAGGTTAAGTACTTAATTCGTTCCGGAGGTCTGTTCTTAACCTGAAACTGTTCTTAACCTGAAGCACCACTTTAGCTAATGGGGCCTTGTGCTGCCGCCGCACTGCCGGAGAACAATTTCTGTTCTCATCCTGAAGCAAAATTCTTAACCTGAAGCACTAATTCTGGGTTAGTGGAGTCTGTAACCTGAAGTGTATGTAACCTGAAGAGTATGTAACCTGAGGTACCACTGCAAATGCAGACATAATAATAATAATAATAATAATAATAATAATAATAATAATAATAACTTATTATTTATACCCCGCCCATCTGGCTGGGTTTCCCCAGCCACTCTAGGCGGCTTCCAACAGAATATTAAAATACAATACAATATACACATATACCATGATTTCTACTATTTGTAAATACAACCTTGCCCTTATTTAATCCACAAGTGCATTTCTCTTCTTCCATTCTATTCAGCAAACATGCTTCTGAGTTTTTGTGACTGCTGTAAATACCTTCTTCTTCACCCATCGGAACAAGGAAAGTGTGAGGTTTTAAAATTCTGGGATGAGTGATTCACAAAAAAATGCGGCTCAACTGCTAACTTCCACTTCATAGGTATTCTCATTCCGTAATGTATTTCTGATGTGGCAGCCATTCAACAAAACCTACTCGAGCGGGCATAATTGAGTACCTTTTTGGTTAGTGATCCCGAAAGAAGACTATTGAAAAGTAAGCGTTTTGACCCAGCTGTTGGCTTTTATTTATGGGCCTGAAGTATTTTGCTAGTCCAATCGAATGAGAAGTTAACATTGTGTTTCGAGGCAGGGCCCTCTGCAAACAGCCTGCCCCCCCCTCCCAACCAAAGGACTTTCATTGTGAAACAAATGAACAGTTGCTGGAGACAATGCAAACAGCTGAAGAGACATGAAAAGCAGGGAGCCAAGGTAAGGTTTACAAACCAAATTCCAAGCAGCTGACTTTTCTTTTGATCCTGCCACAGACTTTGGGATAGTTGGTAGAAGCATATATCTTTTTGCGGCGCAGGCAGCTGGTTCAAACTTTGGGGCATCGAACTTAAAACATACCACAAGCCACAGGCATGTAACAGTAGAAAACCAACTCCATCACCCTTGCAAACACCAGGCCTGGTTTTCCTGTCACTGCAGACATAGTTGTCAGGAGTCATGTATATGCTCATAATCTCCAACATTTATTCAATGAAAATAGGGATGTCCCATTTCATCATCATCATCATCATCATCATCATCATCATTATTCCTTGCCTCTCTGACTGGGTTGCCCCTGCCACTCTGGGTGGCTTCCAACATATATGTTGTTGTTGTTTAGTCATTTAGTCGTGTCCGACTCTTCGTGACCCCATGGACCAGAGCACACCAGGCACTCCTGTCTTCCACTGCCTCCCACAGTTTGGTCAAATTCATGTTAGTAGCTTCAAGAACACTATCCAACCATCTCGCCCTCTGTCGTCCCCTTCTCCTTAGGCCCTCAATCTTTCCCAACATCAGGGTCTTTTCCAGGGAGTCTTCTCTTCTCATGAGGTGGCCAAAGTAGTGGCGCCTCAGCTTCAGGATCTGTCCTTCCAGTGAGCACTCAGGGCTGATTTCCTTAAGAATGGTTAGGTTTGTTCTTCTTGCAGTCCATGGGACTCTCAAAAGTCTCCTCCAGCACCATAATTCAAAAGCATCAATTCTTCGGCGATCAGCCTTCTTTATGGTCCAGCTCTCACTTCCATACATCACTACTGGGAAAACCATAGCTTTTACTATACGGACCTTTGTCGGCAAGGTGGTGTCTCTGCTTTTTAAGATGCTGTCTAGGTTTGTCATTGCTTTTCTCCCAAGAAGCAGGCATCTTTTAATTTCGTGGCTGATGTCACCATCTGCAGTGATCATGGAGCCCAAGAAAGTAAAATCTCTCACTGCCTCCATTTCTTCCCCTTCTATTTGCCAGGAGGTGATGGGACCAGTGGCCATGATCATCGTTTATTTGATGACGCGCTTCAGACCATATTTTGCACTCTCCTCTTTCACCCTCAATAAAAGGTTCTTTAATTCCTCCTCACTTTCTGCCATCAAGGTTGTGTCATCTGCATATCTGAGGTTGTTGACAGCTGCATTGCCCTAAATCCAACTCTGTCCCTTGCCTCATCTATATGGAGCATCTATGGAACATCTAAGGGTGCCTCTAGATGGTCATTGTTTTGCCAGAGGGATTCCATTGCAAAACAAAACTTTAGGCTTGCACAATTGAAGTAGGTTCAAGTGCTCTGTTGTGCCAAGATGTATTCTGGTGAGGAAAGCAATGGGGAAATGGAGGGGAAGTTGTGGGGTGAACAAAGGACGAATGCAAAGGTGTAAAAAAAAGGTAAAGGTAAAGGACCCCTGGACAGTTAAGTCCAGTCAAAGGCAACTAGGGGGTTGCGACACTCATCTCACTTTCAGGCCAAGGGAGTCAGCGTTTTTCCATAGAAAGCTTTCTGGGTCATGTGGCCCTTGGGAATGAGCACCCTGTAAACCAGGATCCTGATGCTGCTGCTTCAGGGACGGGGTACCAGGTAGGAGGAAGAGTTGGGTGACATCAGGCTTCAACCTTCTCAAGGAAAGATGCAACCAGAATTACGCTTGGCCTTTTCATGGGTCTTTCTGCCTCCTGCCCTGCCCTCTGAGATCCGCAGATCACTCTAGGCCACCCAGCCTGACCCACAGCAATCCATGGTAGCCTCATCCCTACTCAGCCAATGCCCAAATCCCTCTGAACAGGCCCGATTTTGCTCAGGTCTCAACCAAATCTGGTGCACAGCCCTAATATGTAATATTCAGTGGCTAAAATTACTTAAATGCGTTACTGAACCAGTCAAATCTTTGTAGTAGATCTGCTTTGTAGCACTTCTACGATGCTTGGTGCTTTTATTCTTGCCATTTGTTGCAACCTGAGTGGATGCTCGCTTAACAAATAACTATGCTAGAAATAAACCGTGAATCATCTCAGAAAGCCGGGGTTTATTTTTTATTTTTTGGAGAGCCACTTTTAGTGCTAGAAATGGTGTCTAGTAAATATTATGGTGCTCAATTTCACTTGCATCAAATGGCTAGGAAAAGACCCAGACAAGCGCTTATGTTGCCATGTCTGTGTTTTGCTGTTAATTCCTGTTGCAGCGAAACTCTAGATTGAAAAAAAGATAAAAGCTGCTATCAAAGGCTCAGCCACACACATGAATGATCAATAATGCACAAAGCGTGCAATGGAAACTTTAAGTTAGCTTCTGTTCCAATCAGAGTAAACACTATCCAGTTGATTGTAAGCTGACAAAGGAGAGCATCGTAGCCCAAAACACTCTGTTAGGAAAAGGAGATGGAGAGAGACTAAGGATATGATTTTTGAATACACACTCTACTGAAAAAGTATTTGGATGAGCTCCCTGTGCGGAGATGTAACTTCATTTGAGTAGCTGGTGGCGTAATTCAGGGGTTACCAACAGGGTACCCACAAGCACCCAGTGTGCCTGCCATTACCTCCTATGGTGTCTGTGAAAGATTTCAATATAATATTCCCTAAAAAAAACCAACCCCACAGAGCTCGAGAAACTTCGCTCTCCCTGCTCAGTTCCTGTTTGCACTGGCTCTGTCTCTCCTCCATTGAACACCCCTCTTTAAACAAGTCTCCAAGTTGCATGCCAGAACTGCACACCCAGCCTTCAATCTTCATACCCCCCAACATTTCTCTGATGAAAATAGGGACATCCTATTTATTTATTTATACCCCACCCATCTGCTCCAGCCACTCTGGGCAGCTTCCAACAGATATAAAAACATAGTAAAACATTAAACATTTTTTTAAAAAAACTTCACTATACAGAGCTGCTTTCAGATGTGTTCCAAAGGTTGTATAGTTACATATCTCTTTGGTTTGGGGGTCACATAACATACCCTCCAATGTTTCCCCATGGAAAACAGGGACATTCTGCCATACCCTCCAACAGTAGCACCTACTATAAGGGACCCTGGGAGCCCCAGCACCCACAACGTTTTTGTGGGCTTACAGTCTCATCTTCTAACTTCCAAACAACTGTATTTTCCAGAGCTCAGCACTCAGTCTTCCATATTTCAATTAGGCCATGCCTTGCAGCTCCTATGAGAGATTTCCACTCTTGCCTTCTCCTACAGCTTTGATCTTTTCCTTTCGAGCAAAGAGGAAGCACACCGACACTCTATTCCACTTAGCAGTGTTCACAGTGGATTCTAAAACACAGTCATCTTGCTTCACATAAAATGGAGTCTCTCTTTCACTAGATACCTCCCCATGTGACCAACGTTAGGCAATCACCTGAGAACTGCTAGGTAACTCTCTCGAACTCAGTTACCAACCAATCAAATTTATAAACATCGTAAGGCATACTGAGCATTTACAATTTCAGTGAATTAAATCACTGTACTTAACAGTATAGAAGGGACACGGGTGGCGCTGTGGTCTAAACCACAGAGCCTAGGGCTTGCCGATCAGAAGGTCGGTGGTTCGAATCCCCGTGACGGGGTGAGCTCCCATTGCTCGGTCCCTGCTCCTGCCAACCTAGCAGTTCGAAAGCACGTCAAAGTGCAAGTAGATAAATAGGTACCACTCCGGCGGGAAGGTAAACGGCATTTCCATGCGCTGCTCTGGTTTGCCAGAAGCGGCTTAGTCATGCTGGCCACATGACCTGGAAGCTGTACGCCGGCTCCTCGGCCAATAAAGCGAGATGAGCACCGCAACCCCAGAGTCGGTCACGACTGGACCTAATGGTCAGGGATCCCTTTAACTTTTTACTTAACAGTGTTCCCCACGCTGAAAAGGATCAAGGCTTGCCGTCTTGCAGTGCTGAGTGATCCAGTTTTGATGATGGAGGCCCAAGGGGTATGACGTGGTATCCCAGTGCACAGTTGTGCTAAGATATCCAGAAAATCAGTCAGCTGTATCATCTGGTCCAAATTCAGCCGGATGGTGGGCTGGAAGTTACCGAAGCCCTGGTGGCATTTCTCAAGGGCCTTTCACACTCTCTGAGATTATCTTCCCTTTCTGGATTCCAAATCACTCCAACTACATAACATTGACAAACTCTTAGCGGAGGATTATGGCTTATTTGAATGAGCAGTGAAATAATGCTGATGGGAGACAAAAGAATTGAGAGAAAGATGCACGACCAAAAGCCATCATCAGCAATCAATTTGTCATTCAGGGATGCCTTAAGAGGACAAAAGGCTGTTGCCAAGCCTTTCCCATCTGTCTAGATGATTCACCAAGCACTTGAAGGAACCTAAAGTAACAAGTTCAGCCAGAGTTACGAGATGCTCTCTGTGGAGGAGAGTGATGAGTGGAGAGATTCTTCCTATACAGCTTTCTCACCACTGTGTCCAACTCTCGCATCTTTCAGCAAGGCTCTGCAGCCAGATAGGTCAGACATCGGCCACCAGATCGCTCGGTGAAATCAATCAACAGCTAGATTTTCCACTTTGCTAAACTGAGCGTAATGTATGGAAATACAGTTTTAAAACAAAGTGATTATATGGAAAACTTTTCCGTATAGGATAACTGTGGAACGCTGTGATGTCGCGATTACCAAATTCCTGTTCCATTGAAAACAGACCAGTATAACCTTATTTCCTGCTAGCTTTTCCATGACAAAAATATAGCCTCCTCCTATATTTCTAAGCTTCTTCGATCTCTCACAGAGCAGTATTTTGCATCCAGGGCTTTCCTTCTGAGAGAGATCTCGTGCCATCTTTACACAAGACAATCTCATGTGGCCATTGGGTATTTAAGCAAATTTCCCCATGCTGAATCCAAGATTCATTTCAATACCAGCTTCAGGTACTTTCATTGGTCACTGTGAAGGAAGACTGATACCTGAGGGTTGCATTCATTCATGAACATCCTTTTGTTTGACTTTCTGAAGCTAGGCAGGTGTCAACAGCGCCAGATTTAAGGAGGTGCGGAAGGCTCCACCGGAACAGGGTGCTGAGCTGAGAGGACAAAAAATTGAGAAGATCCATAACTGAGAAGAGCTGTTTGGGGACACCAAATTGTGTCGTCACACAGGGCGCCATATTGTGAAAAATTACCAAAGTCCCTCTTGGGGGCAAGCATGGAGAAGACCTTCTTGACTGTGGTACCTTATCTCTGGAATTATCTCCATGAGACACTTGACACACACTCCTCTGTCATTTTGGTTCTAGGAAAAGAAGACTTAAATATTTCTCAGCCCTTTTATGATAGTATCTGAATCAGGTTGTAATTTCTGATGCTCTGTTGTTGTTGTGATGATGGTGGTGGTGGTGGTGATTTATATATGACCCTTTATCCAAAGACCACAGGGGGGTGTACAACATTAAGAACATAATTTATACTGCATAACAATAAAAACATAACGCACAGCATAATAATACACAACGTAATTATGAAAAAAATCATAATAACAGTCCCTTTAGAGAGCCAGTGTGGTGTAGTGGTTAAGAGCGGTAGTCTTGTAATCTGGTGAACCGGGTTCGCGTCTCCGCTCCTCCACATGCAGCTGCTGGGTGACCTTGGGCTAGTCACACTTCTCTGAAGTCTCTCAGCCCCACTCACCTCACAGAGTGTTTGTTGTGGGGGAGGAAGGGAAAGGAGATTGTTAGCCGCTTTGAGACTCCTGAAGTGGAGTGAAAGGCGGGATATCAAATCCAAACTCTTCTTCTTCTTCTTTATGGTCTGCCTTATTATTTTGGCATGTTATTTAATGGTTAGCCACTCTGATATAGGCATATATGACAGCATCATTTTCCATTTTGTGTTGGTGGGTATTAGGATGACCATTGTAGAGCAACAGTCCTAGAAAATAGCGTGGAAAGTTGTGATGCCATTATGCTATTCCACCCCATCCATTTCAGCGCAAAGGAACCCAATGCAAATTGGGAAGAAGCACAATCAATTACATATCATCTGGGGACTGAAGGCAATGACCACAGCGAATACTGGTCACCAAATACTGGTTTGATTTCTCTTCTGGATGTGGGATGGATAAGAGAACATGAACAATTTCTACACCTGTTTCTGGTTTTGGCAGAATTCTCCAACATCCCTATTCTGAGAGCATATTACTGAAAGGTAGATTATGGGGGCAGTGAGGGGTGTGGGCTTAGACCAAGCTCCTGAACCCAACAAAATCTTGCCCACACTTCTGATTATTGCAATCCCATAACACTGAATGGGACTTGCCTCTGAATGTAAAAAGTCCTGTTAATATTGCAGCTGCTCAAGACTTTTTTTTTTTTTTTTTTGGATTCTATGAAAGCTGACGGTGCCAAGAGGTTTCGATACACCTGTTGTCCAAAAACTGTCAAGGAAGAAGTCATCGAAAGGACAGCAAGTTCTTTGGAGTAACAAGCTTCAGTTTCCAGCACGAGGGGATTATTTGAAAAATGGGTTTTTATGTTGTGAAAACTATTTGAAGCCTTCGCTTTCAATAAGCCTTAAGTCCACATCTGCCTGCATGCAAAGAGTGTTTTCTTAACCAGATTACTCACAATTATTTCAACAATGAAGTGATGCATACCTAAATTCCGTGATAAAATAGCCTGCCATGCTTGGTGGGTATTAGGATGACAGTAGATGGCACAGATCAATTCCTATTCTGACAATGAAAATATCAACTACCCTTTAAGAACGGATTGTTATTAAGCCTCTTACTCTCTTTTGGTAGCTGGAACTTAATGAGTCAGTTTTTAGCTGCACCCTGGGTCTATTCTGTTGAATTTCCATGAGAATATGAGAAGAGCTTGCTGGATCTCATGGTGGCCAGTGAAATCATACCCTCCAACATTTCTTCCAGCCACTCTGGGTGGCTTCCAACATATATAAAAGAAGACATCTGAAAGCAGCCCTGTATAGGGAATTTTTATAATGCTTTATTATGTTTTTATATATGCTGGAAGCCACCCAGAATGGCTGGGGCAAACCAGGAAGATGGGCAGGGAATAATAATAATAATAATAATAGGACAGGCTTCCTCAGCCCTCCAGATGTTTTTGGCCTACAACTCCCATGATCCCTAGCTAGCAGGACCAGTGGTCAGGGATGATGGGAATTGTAGTCCCAAAACATATTGGGGGCTGAGTTTGGCCACCACTGGCATAGACAGATTTACGCATTTGTGTATGTGCGTGTGAAAAATTCCAGCGGGGCCAACCTGTTAGGCTGCAATAGATCATAACAGATTGTTTTGAAGTCACTTCAGTGCCAGATTTCTAAAAATTGCCCTGCCCCGCCCTTTATTTTGATAGAACAGAGGTGGCAACCCTAATCTGGAAGCACCCAATTTTCCTGTAGATAGGCTGTTCCATAACCAGGAATGGGGTGAGAATTTAAGCAAGGATTCTTAGCTTGGCAAGCACCCCTGCTCAAAATGCATGGAGCAGAATTAAGGCAGTACAACATCCCTCAAGAAGGTCCCTTGACTCTGTTGCACTCCACTGCTCTAGTGTGGTGTAGTGGTTAAGAGCGGTAGCCTTGTAATCTGGTGAACCAGGTTCGCTTCCCCACTCCTCCGCATGCAGCTGCTGGGTGACCTTGGGCTAGTCACACTTCCCTGTAGTCTCTCAGCTCACTCACCTCACAGAGTGTTTGTTGTGGGGGAGGAAGGGAGAGGAGAATGTTAGCCACTTTGAGACTCCTTTGGGTAGTGATAAAGCAGGATATCAAATCCAAACTCTTCTTCTTTTAATGAACTGGGAGAGTCTGTGGCAATGGAATGTTCTTTTCTGAGCTCAGAAGCTGAAGGGTGAAGGGATGTGCTCACTTCCTCAATACTGTAGGAATTTTCACTTGGGAAAACATCCGTGTGTCAAATACCCATTCACAACGCTTAAGAGTTTCCCTTGAAATTGGGCAATGGCACCCGAAATCCATGGAAATGCAGTGTTCCTCCTCCTATTATTGGCACTGAGCCTCTAACCTACATAAGCATCCATGTGCCCTGAGTGGTGTGTTCAGTTCAAGATTAAATCCCGGTATAAGACCTGACTGCTCAAATATATTTTCCAGGAATGAATTACTAAACGCTTTCAGAGAAGAGCACTTAATGTAAGTGCTGGCAAAGTGGCATTGCCTCCCTGCTTATTTATGGTTCCGACGTGAGGAGCGGCTTCTGTTTAAATGAGAAAAAACAAACAAACAGGAAACAGAGCCTCTTCACCTTCTCGGTTCTGCAAACAGAGGCACAACTTCTCATCTGGGAAGTTTAAGAAAGAGCGAAGGTACACTGCTGACTAAAGGCAATATGCCATCTAGTTCAGGCAACCGAGCAGTTCGAAAGCACGCCAGTGCAAGTAGATAAATAGGTACCGCTGCGGCGGGAAGGTAAATGTCATTTTCATGCACTCTGGTTTCCGTCACTGTGCTCTGTTGTACCAGAAGGGGTTTAATCATGCTGGCGGAAAGGTGTGTGTGGACAAACGTTGGCTCCCTTAGCCTGAAAGCGAGATGAGCACCGCAACCCCATAGTCACCTTTGACCGGACTTAACCGTCCAGGGGTCCTGTACCTTTTTTCACCTTAGTATCCTGTTCTCGCACTGACTGACCAGTTGCTTGTGGGCAGCCTGTGAGCCAGGCATGGGCACAACGGCACTCTGACCACCTGCGATTCCAAACTAAAAGGTAAAGGTAAAGGTACCCCTGACCGTTAGGTCCAGTCGTGGACAACTCTTGGGTTGCGCGCTCATCTCACTCTATAGGTCAAGGGAGCAGGTGTTTGTCCACAGACAGCTTCCGGGTCATGTGGCCAGCAAGACTAAGCCGCTTCTTGTGAAACCAGAGCAGCGCACAGAAACGCTGTTTACCTTCCCGCTGGAGTGGTACCTATTTATCTACTTGCACTTTGATGTGCTTTCAAACTGCTAGGTTGGCAGGAGCAGGGACCGAACAATGGGAGGTCACCCTGTAATGGGGATTCGAACCGCTGACCTTCTGATTAGCAAGCACTAGGCTCTGTGGTTTAGATCACAGCGCCACCCGCATCCCTTGCGGTTCCAAACTACTTGTATGCAGATGCACGATATCTATGACAGTTGAGGCAGAACATAGCCATAATGACCGGTAGCCATTGATCGCCTTGTCCTCTGTGAAAACTTCCTGTACTTAAAGGGTCCTTCTTTAGATCATACATTTGCAGTCAAATTGAGCTGGTGGAACACTCTTCCATGGGCCCAACTATCACAAGTGGGATTGGGAAATTCAGATGATCCCCAAGATTGTTCATGTTATAGTTTATGGAAGTGGATTTATCTGGCCATAGTTAAGCGATCAGCAATTTTCTGTGCTTGCTCTTCTTTGTTCTAACTGTACTGGCTGGGATTCATTGTGCCGCAGAACTGTGCAGGACATTGGCCAGAGACTGTAATCAATTCTTCTCCTTGTCCAGTAGCTTTTTATCTAATGATGCCTAAAGAAATGAGGAAATGCAACCGCCCACAGTTCTTTGGAATCCCACAGGGAACAAAATTGGCATGGCAAAAGGCGTGCACATGAGACTGTGCTCAAAGCAAAGGCTGCAAATTGTTTCAACAGAAGTCATTTGCATAGTACTGACAAAGACTGATAAGATTTTCCTCCTTCCTCTTCCCACTTCGGAACCCAAAACGCTCTCTCTGTGTGCATACTCAGTTAGGGTAGAAAGTTAAGCTAGGTGGTGCTAAAGATGGAAAATATATCTAAAACTTCTCTATGTATATTAACAAACAAACTCACTTTGCCTCTCCATGTGGCTCCAGGCCAATCTACTTCTTGTTAACAAAGCACATGTGATGGCAGCCGGTCATGCAGCCCAAAGGTAGAAAAAGGATGACACACTATGTGTGCTAGAATTCCAAGAAGGACCTTGGTGACATGCATGCACAAACATTTGGAGATGCTTCAAAATATGGTGATGCAGGAGAGTTTTCATCCAAGTTCACAACAAGGTCCTTGAGTTGAGCTACAAAGCCCTGAACAACTTTTGTTGTTGTTGTTTAGTTGTGTCCGACTCTTCATGACCCCAAGGACCAGAGTGCACCAGGCACTCCTGTCTTCCACTGCCTCCCGCAGCTTGGTCAAACTCAAACCCGGATGGACAGGGAATAATAATAATAATAATAATAATAATTCTCTTGAATGCTTTTTAATGCTAACAGGCCTTTGCAGTTGTTTAAAATCTGCCACGCATAGCCAGTCATTTTCATGATTGCTTCATATTGCTTGTAAATGTTTTCATATTGTTGTACACAAACCTAATGTTTTGTGAGAGGGTGTTATGCGTTTTTTGTGTTTTGTGAGAGGGTGTTATATGAATACTTTCATGAATAAATACATAAATAATGTTGGACCCTAAAATTCTGAATCTTAGACCCCAGGCTCCAAATGGTAAGGGGTCAGTTCATTTATTACTAACTATTACACACTTTTTTGTACCGTACTTCATTGGTCCAGCTGTGCTTCCCCCTCCCCAAGCCAACAAAGCTATTGATCATCTACACATCCCATATTAGTTCTGAGCCACACAAGTTAACAATGCACAGCGTAAAAGCATTTCCATTTGATTGTACTGAATCTACTGCTAACCGCCTTCTTTGCCTGACACTGAGTTCTAATGTTATGAAACAAGGTAAAACATTTATCTCAATCCACACACTTCATGCCACTTTATAATTTCTAAACCTTTTAAACATTGGAAATGATACCCGTTTTCTCATAATCTCTGCTTCTTAGCAACAAGGCACATTCACCTTCTGTAATAAATTAATCTACCTGTGCTTGTTCCTGGTTGCTTTAAGAAACAACCCCCCCCCAGCCTTTTAATCCCTCCATTCATGAAAAATTAAACTAGGGGAAGAAATATTTCCTGACTCTCTGCTGTTACACAGAAAGCGAGATACTCGAGGAGTCTGTACACAGATACTTGAAAAGTCTGTCTGTTGGGCACCTATCATTCAAAGACAAAAATTGGAAACATCTATGCATGCCCTTCAAACAGACAATTATTTATAGAAAAAGAAATGCACCTTGTTGATTTAATATAAAGACTCTGTACCAAAGACCAGCTTGTCAGACCTGCTTATGAAACAAATAAGAAGCATTGCAGAGATGATATCTCAAGACGAAGGTCACATACGCATAATTCAGGGACAACCCAGGGAGTCTCCGTCCTTTTGGGTATTTAAGCACAGAAACAGTTAGTTCTGTTTCAGTCAGTGGAAAAGAGGAATGTACTCCGTGTGCATTGATAATGGTACAATTTGTTTGGTGGATTAGTTCACCAGGGACAGGGGGTTTTTTTTGCTTTTGTTTTTATTTAAAGAAAGATCCTGAGCTGCCCTTTGGAGAACTGTCAAAGTCCCTGCAAAATTAAAGCTGAGCAACGTTACTCCAGAATATTCAAGTGAAGGGTTATTTCTCATTTATTTATGAAACCCCATTAAGCTAAACCTCAGTTCTTTTAAAAGAGCTTCTGCTTGTAGCCTGATGAGGCTGTCACGTGCTAATAGATGGTTTCTTCTGCATTGAGTTCAGCGCTGAAGCACCAAACAGAAAATCAGAGAGGAATCCCAGCTCCAGAACACGCACCCTGATGTAAGATGCTCACATTAATGTTTAAAGCACTAAACAACTTAGCCTCAAATACCTAAAAGACTGTATCAGTGTACATTGTGCTTTGTGGGGGGCAGAGTAGCCAATGTGGTTCTCCCCAGATGTTGTTGTTAGACTACAGCTGCCATCACTCCAGGCTATTGGCCATGCTGAGTGAGGCTGATGGGCATTGTAATCCAGCAACATCTGGACATCATCATGTTGGCAACCCCTGCTTTGTGGAGTGCATAGGGTAGGGATGAGAAAATCTGCCCATTTCCTTTCAGTTCCTCATTTTCTTAAATTCAGGAAACAGGATCTGCACAGGAGTGCCAGACCTAATGAGCATGGCAACTTTCATCTGACAGGGTGGTGCTGTGGTCTAAACCACTGAGCCTCTTGGGCTTGCTGATCAGATGGTCGGCAGTTCAAATCCCCGCAATGACGAAATGAGCTCCCGTCGCTCTGTCTCAGCTTCTGCCAACCGACCAGTTCGAAAGCACGCCAGTGCAAGTAGATAAATAGGTACCACTGCAGCGGGAAGCTAAATGGTGTTTCCATGTGCTATGGCTTCCGTCACAGTGTCCTGTCGTAGCAGAAATGGTTTAGTCGTGCTGGCCACATGACCCGGAAAGCTGCCTGTGGAAAAACGCCGGCTCCCTCAGCCAGAAAATAGAGATGAGCACTGCAACTCCATAGTCGCCTTTGATTCGACTTAACCATCTAGGGGTCCTTTTTGTTTTTAACCCCATGAAGTAGTTGCTGAGACTGAAGGTTCATGCCTGCTCTCAGCTGCCGAAGTTCCTTCCTCTCCAGAGTTTCCCCAAAGCAATCTGAGACTACGTCTATGTGAAGCTAACTTCTGCACCCTCATCTTGTCTCTTCTGGTTCTGGGAGACCAGGAGAGATGGGAGCTTGTCACAGCAGGAGGGGGAGACACCCTTTCCTCTTCACCAGTCAGACTCATCTCTCCCTCTTGGCCTCTCCTGCTTCTTCTTCTGCCTCTGGGTTTGGAGTTCTCTCTGCCACAGACTCCCCCAGTTCATTAAAGGAAGAAGAGTTTGGATTTGATATCCCGCTTTATCACTACCCTAAGGAGTCTCAAAGCGGCTAACATTCTCCTTTCCCTTCCTGCCCCACAGCAAACACTCTGTGAGGTGAGTGGGGCTGAGAGACTTCACAGACGTGTGACTAGCCCAAGGTCACCCAGCAGCTGCATGTGGAGGAGCGGGAAAGTGAACCCGGTTCACCAGATTATGAGACTACCGCTCTTAACCACTACACCACACTGTGTGTTCTCCAGCTTCTGACATCCCTTCTTCCTAATCTTCTCTCCCTTCTTCCTCTGACTACCCGTCATCGTCCCACCTCCTGGCTCTGAGCCTTCTTCTTTTGGGGGTTCTCCACCTGGTTCCTCCCACCACCCCTCTGCGTCCAGCCAGTCTATGACACCTCCCTGCCAACCCCACCCCTCTCAGTAAGCAACAGCAACCTAGGTAAAGGTAAAAGTAAAGAGACCCCTGACCATTAGGTCCAGTCGTGAGCAACTTTGGGGTTGCGGTGCTCATCTCACTCTATAGGCCGAGGGAGCTGGCGTTTGTCCGCAGACAGCTTCCGGGTCATTCGGCCAGCATGACTAAGCCACTTCTGGCGAACCAGAGCAGCGCATGGAAACACCATTTACCTTCCCGCCGGAGCGGTACCTATTTATCTACTTGCACTTTGACGTGCTTTCGAACTGCGAGGTTGGCAGGAGCAGGGACCGAGCAACGGGAGCTCATCCCATCGCGGGGATTCAAACCGCCAACCTTCTGATCGGCAAGTCCTAGACTCTGTGGTTTAACCCACAGCGCCACCAGTGTCCCTCAACAGCAACCTACCTACCCCCAAAGCTAGCTTGGCAGCTCTGCCCTACCAGTTGAGCTGCTTCTAGGAAAATAATAAGTCGTTTTTTTAAAGGCTTTCTGAAATAACATACAGAAAGTAGACCAATTAGCACTGCACATATATTAAGTTTTGCCATTTCTGGAAACTGCAGGATGGGAGAGAACTTCTGTGCTTGAATTCTGCTTGCAAACTTCCCCTAGGCACCTAGTTGGCCTCTCTTCTTTCATTCTTGCATTGCTATCCATCGCCTGCCTCCTGCAGTGAAATTTTTGCAGAAGGCCCGATAATTATCACGGCCGAAAGCCTCTCAATCAAGCTGTGTTCCATGTCTCCTTCCATGCAAAGATAAATTCTTCCCTTCCCTCCCGTCTTTAAAGGCTGCACAGTCTTCCACATAAGGGGCTATGTGCACATTGATATTCCAACAGGGAGTGACCAAAATTGAAAAGAAGAAGTCTGGAGCCTTCAGCCAAACTATAAATTTACATAGTTTGACGGGAGCCAAACCACAGTCAGTGCTGATTTAAAGGAACTCTTGTACTTAGTGATCATCGGCATGGAGCAGAATGCATGGAAAACACACATTAAGGTTTATAAACAGAAAGTAAATAAGCAGTGCCTACTGACGGTCACCAACATTTCATTTATAGACTGTGCCGCTTAAATTTCCCGTCTCTCCCCCCTGCCTCTAAAATGCACTAAAGCCCTTTGATACACTAACTTCTATATTACAGAGGATAAAAATATCCCTGCAGGACTGTAATTCAATGTCATTGTTTTTCATTTCATAGGCCTTTGTAGCTGACATGTATTATTACAGACCAGGGGCAAAGCAATTCCTCTGTATTTTGGGTTGCTGCAACACAACCGTGTTGGGAAGATACTCGGTATAGGTAAGGGTGGCTTTCCGCACGTGGTCTGCTATTTTAAAAGGTAAGGTAAAGGTAAGGTACCCCTGCCCGTACGGGCCAGTCTTGACAGACTCTGGGGTTGTGCGCCCATCTTACTCAAGAGGCCGGGGGCCAGCGCTGTCCGGAGACACTTCCGGGTCACGTGGCCAGCGTGACAAAGCTGCTCTGGCGAGCCAGAGCCGCACACGGAAACGCCGTTTACCTTCCCGCTAGAAAGCGGTCCCTATTTATCTACTTGCACCCGGGGGTGCTTTCGAACTGCTAGGTTGGCAGGCGCTGGGACCGAGCAACGGGAGCGCACCCCGCCGCGGGGATTCGAACCGCCGACCTTTCGATCGGCAAGCCCTAGGCGCTGAGGCTTTTACCCACAGCGCCACCCGCGTCTGCTATTTAGGGATGTGCAAAGGTGAAACTTTCCTGAGAATTTCCCCTGAGTCTTATCTGGATGCTCGGGGCCTCCTTTGAAATCCCCCAAACGCCTTGCCTGAGGAGGAACCTCCAATGCTTTCTTTGAAGTGTGCTTTCAGTGAAATCTCGTCACAGCCCAGGAATGTGCAGGGTCCGCCCTAAGACCTTTTTGCTGGTCTTGTTGAGACTTTCTCAACTTTCCTTGAAATTCCTCCATGATTCCTCAGAAGAAGGAATCCCCAAAATGGCTGGCATGCTCTATTGCTTTGACTGAAAATGCTGGAGACAACTCTTGCAGCTAGAAAAAGGCTTTTAGATCACCAGCAACACAGAACTCAGAGCACAGTGGCCAAACAGCAGGAGGAATCTTCCGAATTATTCTCCATCAAAATTTCTCCTTGACAGTGCAGTCCTCAATGTGTCTGTTCAGAAGTAAGCTCTAATCTTTTCAGTGGAACTTACTCCCTGGAACAACGTGGGTTGTTTGACCTTTCTTCCAATGCCAAACTGATGCAAGTGGAATTATACACACATACACACACACACACACATTTCTTAGTTTACAAAAATATGTGCATTGTCTCTTTTTTCAAGTTGTGCTTTCTACAGATCAGTTCCATTTGTTGTGAGACATTAGTGTTGCACACAGTGTTAGGTTAGGAAGAAAAGAGGGGGGAAGAGGGGGAAGAGGGAATGGTGAGTAGGGTGGGGTGGGGTTAGATGGAAAAGCTTCTATTCTTCTACTTAGTGTATGTGTGGGGTTTTATATCAGTATCACTTGTGTGGGTTCTCTTACTATTCGCTTGTTATATTTCCTTGGTGGTGAGAGAGGTTAGGGGTGGCCTAGGGTGTGGTTGGTTGTCTTTGATTGGCTGTAGTGAAATTTGTGAGAGCGGGGTGTTGGTGTGTTTTTGGATCAGGTTAGCCAGATTGATTTGTATGCTGTTAGTGGATTCTTGTTGTTGTCTTGTTGGGCTGTGTATGTGATAAAGGGAAGCCATACCGGGGTAAAGGCGTCTTCTTCTATTTGTCCCTGTGTCAGTTTCAGTTTATTGGTTAGCTTTTCTAATAAGGCTGTTTCCCATACTATTTGATACCATTGGTCCATGCTTACTCCTGACAGGTCTGTAGAGAATATCATGCAGCTAGAGTTTGCTGCGGTCTTTATTTCCTGTACATCTCTCATTCATTTCTCACCCCAGATTAGCAGTTCACGCAGATAGAACATTGCAAGAATGCAATCTGGAATGAGATCACATGTAAGACTACATCAATAATAGTTTTGTGTGATTTTAGTTTTGCAAAGACACACGCGTTTAGTTGTGCAGCATAACAACAACAACTTATTACTTATACCCCACCCGTCAGGCCGGGCCTCCCCAGCCACTCTGGGCGGCTTCCAACAGAATATTAAAAACACGATAAAACATCAAACATTAAAAACTTCCCTAAACAGGGCTACCTTCAGATGTCTTCTAAAAGTCAAGTAGTTGTTTATTTCCTTAATATCTGATGGGAGGGTGTTCCACAGGGCAGGTGCCACCACTGAGAAGGCCCTTTGCCTGGTTCCCTGTAACCTCACATCTTCCAGTGAGGGAACCACCAGAAGGCCCTCGGCGCCAGACCTCAGTGTCCGGGCTGAATGATGGGGGTGGAGACGCTCCTTCAGGTATACTGGATGCAGGCCATTTAGGGCTTTAAAGGTCAGCACCAACACTTTGAATTGTGCTCGGAAACGTACTGGGAGCCAGTGTAGGTCTTTCAGGATGGGTGTTATATGGTATGATCATTGTACCAAGATTGTTTTTTAGTGGTGCTTTAATCATGCACAGTTGTGCATGTGCACATGTAAATGGAGGTTGGGCTGAGGCTTGGGATTGCGATCGTAGTGGGGCGAGGGAGGTATGGCGGTGGGGGCAGATGTCATAGGCGAAGGGGTTCGAGATACGGATATGCTCGTACCCCTTCCAATCTGCGCCCCATCCCGAGGGACGAAGGTAGGGTGAGCAAGGATTACTCACCTCCGTCACTGGTGTTGTGCAATGCCAGGTCTATAGGCAACAAAACCGCCACCCTGCGAGATTTCTTCATCTCGCAGGGGGTCGACCTGGCTTGTGTGACGGAGACCTGGGTGCGCGAAGGGGATACTGTTACCTTACGAGAGATGGCGCCCCCGGGTTTCTCCGTCCTCCACCAGTCGCGGACTGTGGGCCGGGGGGGAGGGGTGGCATTATTAATCCGAGAAGACTGTTCTTTCAGGGCTCTACCATCGCCATCGATCCCCGGCATTGAATGTGTTGGCCTAGTGTGGGGCTCCGAGGTGAGCTTGGCTGTCTGGCTGGTGTACCGGCCACCTAGCGCACCAGCAGCCACCCTGTCAGGCCTGCTGGAGGTGGTGGCCGGCTGGGCCTTGGAGTTCCCTAACCTATTGGTATTGGGGGACTTCAACATCCATGCTGATGCCATTCCCTCCTCACAGGCACTGGACCTGGTGTCTTCCATGGCGACACTAGGGCTCTCCCAGTTTGTGTCGGGCCCCACACATCAAGCAGGCCACACGCTGGATTTGATCTTTGGCGCCGGTATAGATGTGATCATGTCTCCTTCAATGAAGGTGCCATGGTCTGATCACTACGCACTGAAAGCCAGGATTGATTTTCCACCCCCACCCTGCTTAGGTGGTGAGCCAATTTGGGCTCGCCCGCAGAGGCTGATGGACCCTGATAGATTCCGTCAGGCCTTGCGGGACCTTGCTCCCCCTGGCGACTCATTGATTGAGCTTGTTGAGGGCTGGAATATCCAGCTCCTAGCAGCCATCGATGAGATCGCACCTAGGCGCCCTCTGCGACCCCGCAGAAACCGGGCTCCCTGGTTTACCGAGGAGCTTCGGAAAATGAAGCGGGACCTCAGACGGCTAGAGCGAATATGGCGGGGTGCCCGTGACGGAGCCTCAAGAACATCTTATAGGGTTTTTATGAAAACCTACGAGATGGCAGTGAAGGCTGCTAAGAAGTCCTACTTCTCGGCCTCCATTGCCTCCGCTAGCTCTCGCCCGGCGCAATTATTTAGTATAATTAGGTCTTTAACGTCCCTTGAAGGACAGCCAAATTTAAATAACAATTCGACACACAGCTGTGAGGCATTTGCGAGCTTCTTTGCGGAGAAGGTCCTGTTGCTCCGCCATGACCTCCCTGCCAATTTGGATACAATAAAGGAACTGGAGGCCCCTCGACTGTCCTCGGGTCCAGTATTGGACCACTTTGACCGGATATCCCCAGCCGATGTGGACAGACTCCTCCAAGCTGGAAAGCCCACCACCTGTCCTCTTGACCCGTGCCCGTCTTGGCTGATTAGAGCATGTCCAGACGAGGTGCGGGTCCCCCTGGGTGATATCATCAATTTGTCCCTTGGCACCGGGATATTCCCAGGGGAACTGAAGGAGGCAGTGGTGCGTCCGCTCTTAAAGAAAACATCATTAGATCCTTTAGATCTATCCAATTACCGCCCGGTTTCGAATCTTCCATTCCTGGGTAAGGTGATTGAGAGAGCGGTTGCTGAACAGCTTGGTAGGTTTCTGGATGAAACATCGGCTCTCGATCCATTCCAGTCCGGCTTCCGCGCTGGCCATGGGACCGAGACGGCTCTGGTCGCCCTAACAGATGATCTCCGCAGGCAGCTGGATCGAGGCGGGTCGGGGCTGCTGATTCTTCTAGACCTGTCAGCAGCCTTCGACATGGTCGATTACGAACTCCTGGACCACCGCCTTGCCAACGTGGGGATCCAGGGCACAGTCCTTCAATGGCTGCGCTCGTTTCTCTCTGGTCGGGGACAGAGGGTGGCGCTTGGGGGGGAATTGTCATCGCGTCACTCCCTGGTGTGTGGAGTGCCTCAGGGTGCGATTCTCTCCCCGATGCTTTTTAACATCTTTATGCGCCCCCTCGCCCAGCTTGTCCGGAGTTTTGGGCTGGGTTGCCATCAGTATGCCGATGACACCCAACTCTATCTGTTGATGGACGGCCATCCTGACTCGGCCCCAGATACACTGACCAGATGTTTGGAAGCTGTGGCTGGATGGTTTCGTGGGAGCCGGTTGAAGTTAAATCCTTCGAAGACAGAGGTCCTCTGGCTGGGACGGAGCGATTTGGGATTGAGGGGGCAGCTCCCATCTCTTGCGGGGGTGCAATTAGTGCCAACATCGTCCGTTAAGAGTTTGGGTGTAATCTTCGATACCTCCCTCTCTATGGAGGCGCAGATTACAGCTATAACAAAGGCGGCATTTTTTCATCTCCGCCAGGCTAGGCAGTTGGCTCCTTATCTCTCTCGCCCTGACCTAGCCACTGTGATCCATGCGACGGTCACCTCCAGACTGGATTATTGTAACTTGCTCTACGTGGGGCTGCCCTTGAGACTGACCCAGAAACTCCAGCGGGTGCAGAATGCAGCGGCGAGACTCCTTACGGGGTCTTCGCTACGAGATCATATCCATCCGGTATTATACCAGCTGCACTGGCTCCCGGTGGAGTACAGGATCAGGTTTAAGGTGCTGGTTTTAACCTTTAAAGCCCTATACGGCCTAGGACCCTCGTACCTACGGGACCGCCTCTCCTGGTATGTCCCACAGAAAAATCTACGGTCTGCAAATAAAAACATCCTAAAGATCCCAGGCCACAGAGAGGTTAGGCTGGCCTCAACTAGAGCCAGGGCCTTCTCGGCCGCGTCTCCAATCTGGTGGAACGCTCTGTCACAAGAGACTAGGGCCCTGCAGGACCTGACATCCTTCCGCAGGGCCTGCAAGACAGAGCTGTTCCACCAGGCCTTTGGTCAGGGCGCAGCCTGACCCCCTCCTCTGGCAACCGGCAATCTGCACAGAATTTTGCTTGATGGTTGCCATTAATTTGACTTTAATTTGATTTGATTAATTTTATAATGAATGTTTTAGAATGTTGTTAGCCGCCCTGAGCCCAGCTTCGGCAGGGGAGGGCGGGATATAAATAAAATTTATTATTATTATTATTATTATTATTATTATTATTCAACCCTGTGCAAAAGAAAAACCCTGAATGCCGTCACATAGGATCCTAGAAGGGGCCATAGCCAAGTGGCAGGCCATCTGTGTTGCATGCAGAAGGTTCCTGGCTCAATCCCCACCATCTCAAAGTGGGTCTGGAAGAGACTGGAGACCCACGGCCATTCATTGTGGACAATACTGAGTTAGATGGACTGATTCAGTATAATACAGTTTCCTATATCCCTATATCAATCGCTTCATTTGCGTGTGCAGTGTTTTATCAATGCATACATATGCACTGGTAACATGGAATGAAAAAGACATAAACGTGTTGGAAGAACTGACAGTTACAGCTAGGGAGAAACAGATCGGTCTACTTCTGGTCTGTGTCAGTTGTGCATGAGTTCATTCATAAGGCCTTTGCATTCCATTTCCACAGCATGTTGTGATTAAAAAAAATAATAATGCATGAAAATTCACATGTTTTGGTTTATATTTTATCTTTCTGTACATATTCCCCTGCCCCAAAATGTATATGCATGTACACATTGTAACCTAAACAACACTTTTTAATCAATTTCAATGGGTTTGAGTACAACTCAGTTGGCTACAACCCGCTATCACAAAATTCAGAGACGTGTGAAAACTGCAGGATTAACTGATCTGCGTCTACTTAGGGAAATGCAAATCTGGTCCATTCACTTAGAACCGAAGGCCCAATGAAATTCCCACATGTCCCTAGTCATCGCAAACTGCTCATACTCCAATTCCAGATCTACCACAAACCTGCATTGAATTCCACAAGGAGCTTGCATGGTAAAAAGAAAAATACAAAATTCACATACCTAGCTGCATACTCAGTGGGAGATATGGGGTCCATTATTATTATTATTATTATTATTATTATTATTATTATTATTATTATAAACTGCTATACATCTTATAAGGTAAAGGTAAAGGACCCCTGGATGGTTAAGTACAGTCAAAGGTGACTATGGGGTTGTGGCGCTCATCTCACTATCAGGTCGAGGGAACCGGCGTTTGTCCGCATACAGCTTTCCAGGTCATGTGGCCAGCATGACTTAACCGCTTCTGGCACAATGGGACACTGTGATGGAAACCAGAGCGCATGGAAATGCTGTTTACCTTTCCGCCGCAGTGGTACCTATTTATCTACTTGTGCTAAGTTGGCAGGAGCTGGGACAGAGCAATGGGAGCTCACCCCATCGTGCGGATTCGAACCACCAACCTTCCGATCAGGAAGCCCAAGAGGCTCAGTGGTTTAGACCACAGCGCCACCAGCTCCCTTGTACATCTTATACAGTATAACCAATCCAAAGGAAGTGTTTTTATGGTGAAGATTTAGTTAAGCTACAGACCTATCTGTACTATGAACAGAACAGCAGTTCCACAACAGTTATTTATGTGAACGCCACACCGATCAGCTTCCCCTTGTGCTGAATGGATTTTCTTCAGAATTGGAAAGTGTTTAAGGACTACACAAGAAACCTGTTTGCATGTGGCTTTGAGCACGATTTCCATAACTTTATGTTTCTATGGATAGCTATTCAAATCGAGCCTGTAAATAAGGATGCATAAAAATGTTTGCAATGTTTTGGAGAGTTCCATGGATCTACCAGGTGCAAACAAGATGCAAATATCTGACAGGCTCTGCCCAAGTTGTTTGGGAAAGGTCTCCCCATGGCTGCAAAACATCTGATTGCTTTGCACCTCCCTCTCTGCCCCTATCTAAGAAGTGTGAGTTACATATAAGGAAATACACGCTATTTATCTGAGTCATATAACACAGCTGCAGTTGTACTCTTTTCCACGGAATGAGATATCTAGTTCCAGCTGGGAAATTTAGTTAGAGTTCAATAGGAAAAGAAAGAATAGGTGACAAGTGTTTTGCAACACTTTGGGATAACAGTCTATTTTACTTCTGAAGCTTTGACCCTATGCCTGTGGTTGGTTTGGTTTGACCATTGAACTGCTTGCAAAAATGAGAACACAGAAATATATTTTTCTGTTACAGCCGTGCCGTATTGCTGATGGAAAAGTCTTACCTATCAGAAGAGATTTTTTAAAATCGTGTCCTCCCTCAAAGAGGGCATGTGTTGCGGTGTGACCTGGCAACCATACCCTGTGTTGTGGGTGGGTATGATTGGATAGCCACAACACCCTATTGGTAGGTCCCTCGAGGCTGGGTTTAATCAGGCCAATGGGACACTGGCCAAATGGATCGAGGGACCTATATATACTTATGACCTTGACCCTGAGCTTCCTCTTTGGGCCAGTGCATCAGAACACCCGCCCACCTCTCCCTCCTTTTAGGGCTTTGCGCTTGACCTTGCTATGCTATCATGTGTCGTCTGTCGTTGGGACAGGGGCACGGCAGGAATTTTCCCCACTTGGCTGATTGGCTGTTGCCATTTGGGTTTCACCTGCCACATAGCAAATCGTCTCAATTGTAAGGTTGTGGATAGGCTCTGTTTCAGGTGATAGGGATGGGGGAACGCTCTTGCCATCCCTATGTGAAGGGTATTCTGTTAAAGGAATCCAGGAACTCAATGGTTTGGTCAACCCTGAGAGGGGTTGTGCGTGTGCCTGAGTCTAGGGGGACATTTGGGTGGTGGACTAGCCTGGCCCCAGCTTTCTGCTGTTCCAGGTGTTCACCCTAGGCTGACCTATGCCGGTGCCCTGGGTCAGTGCTACCTGCCATGGTGCAGGGAGCTAGTCGAACCAGAGTCTAGCCAACCACTCACTTGATGTAATCAATAAGTGAAGGTAAAGGGACCCCTGACCATTAGGTCCAGTCGTGGCTGACTCTGGGGTTACGGCACTCATCTTGCTTTATTGGCCGAGGGAGCCGGCGTACAGCTTCCGGGTCATGTGGCCAGCATGACTAAGCCGCTTCTGGTGAACCAGAGCAGTGCACGCAAACGCCGTTTACCTTCCCGCCAGAGCTGTACCTATTTATCTACTTGCACTTTGACGTGCTTTTGAACTGCTAGGTTGGCAGGAGCAGGGACCGAGCAACGGGAGCTCACCCCGTTGTGGGGATTCGAACCGCCGATCTTCGGATTGGCAAGTCCTAGGCTCTGGTTTAACCCACAGTGCCACCTGCGTCCCATAATCAATAAAGCTGTGGCCTAAATTCTGCCCCAAACCAAACCAAACCAAAATTTGAGTCTAGTCTGAATTTATTTAAGGGGGAGGTTAAGAGGTCTAAGCACGCAAACAACAACCACAAGAACCACTTCTGTGCTGCTTCTTGAAAAGCACCAACATTAGTTAGATCTGAACATCATTTAACTACACTTCCTAAGTAACCAGTCCTACTGGTAACGAATGTAGTAAAAAGTAAATAAATCAATGTTATGTTTGTATGTATAATGGAAACAGAGATGCTTGAGGAATTGATTTTCTTTTAACTGACCTGATCCACACCTCCCAGGCTGATGTTCTGATTGAAATGCAGTTATCTTTCAGATATCACACTTTCCCAAATCTTGCAATGCACTTCTCAGCTTTAAAATGTACTAAAATGCACCTTAACGTTTGTGTTTGCATCCTTTGAGGTAATGTATGTTTAGAAATGCTTATTGTGTGAGAAAATGCATTGACAATACATATTCGCTCTCTACGTGAATTTCCATGCTTATTAATGCGTGTGTGCAAAACTAAAATGGACAGAAAAGATTAAGCCATCCATCTGTACCTGGAAAACTTCTAAACAATGGATGGTATTCAGCTAGCTTCTGCTCAGAGATGACCCATTGAAATTAATAGAACTAACTTAGCCCTGTTCATTAATTCCAATGGGTCTACCCTCAGTAAAACCTAGTTGACTAATATCCACGGACTGGATGTGTTTTTAGGTGTAGAATGGAAGATGGGATTCTTCAGAAGCTATGGAGGGATGCAGGATGAAATGTGAACATTCTTGTTAAAGTCTGCCAACCTGGCGTTTGTATCTTGCCTGGACCTAACAGGACCAAACCAAGACAGTGGAAACAGTTCTGTATGTTTTCACTGCCAGCAGCCTAAGGTCCTATCATCTGTTTCACCACCATAGGACTGTTGGAGCCCCATTCACTTCTCATTCTTTACCGTACCTGTATTTTCCCCAAGTGAGGATATTAACAGGGCTCATCTCTCCATCAAATCCAGAGCCCACCAAGAACAAAAAATTGCAAGATCCATTTATGGATATTTTGTGTAATAATTTATTATTTATACCCTGCCCATCTGGCTGGGCTTCCCCAGCCACTCTGGGCAGCTTCCAACAAAATATCAAAATGCAATGGTCTGTTAAACATTAAAAGCTTCCCTAAAAAGGGCTGCCTTCTGATGTCTTCTAAAAGTCTAAGGCATGGTCAGCCATCTTGCTGAATTCCAGTACAGTGGTACCTTGGTTCTCAAACTTAATCCATTCCAGAATGACTGCCACAACCCCATAGTCACCTTTGACTGGACCTAATCTCCCAGGGTCCTTTACCTTTTACCTACACATGAGACCTCCGGGTATAGGATGGTTTATAAATTCAAATAATAATAATAATAATAATACATGCATGCATACATACATACAGCCAGAAGCTTACATTTAAAAGATTCTTTAAAAATGTATACATTGGGCTTGCTGATCAGAATGTTGGTGGTTCGAATCCCCGCAAAGGGGTGAGCACTCATTCCTCTGTCCCAGCGTCTGCCAACCTAGCAGTTTGAAAGCATGCCAGTGCAAGTAGATAAATAGGTAGCAGGAAGGTAAACGGCATTTCCATGCATTCTGGCTTCTGTCACGGTGTTCCGTTGTGCCAGAAGCAGTTTAGTCATGCTGGCCACGTGACCCAGAAAGCTCTCTGTGGACAAATGCCGGCTCCCTCAGCCTGAAAGTGAGATGAACGCCGCAAGCCCATAGTCGCCTTTGACTGGACTTAACCGTCCAGGGGTCCTTTACATTTTACCTTTAATACTGTCCTAGAGTGGTTGCTCAAAAGTCTGTATAGTTAAAGCTATGGTTTTCCCAGTAGTGATGTATGGAAGCGAGAGCTGGACCATAAAGAAGGCTGATCGCCAAAGAATAGATGCTTTTGAATTATGGTGCTGGAGGAGACTCTTGAGAGTCCCATGGACTGCAAGAAGATCAAACCTCTCCATTCTGAAGGAAATCAGCCCTGAGTGCTCACTGGAAAGACAGATCCTGAAGCTGAGACTCCAATACTTTGGCCACCTCATGAGAAGAGAAGACTCCCTGGAAAAGACCCTGATGTTAGGAAAGATGGAGGGTACAAGGAGAAGGGGACAACAGAGGATGAGATGGTTGGACAGTGTTCTTGAAGCTACCAGCATGTATTTGACTAAACTGCGGGAGGCAGTGGAAGACAGAAGTGCCTGGCGTGCTCTGGTCCATGGGGTCACGAAGAGTCGGACACGACTAAACAACAACAAAGAGTGGTTGCAAAACATCAAGCAGCTGATCTGAATATGTAGATCAGCTTCTGCAGTTTCAGTTCTGTGCTTCGTACACCTTTGAAACA
Source organism: Podarcis siculus (assembly GCA_034642415.1). NCBI lineage: Eukaryota > Metazoa > Chordata > Lepidosauria > Squamata > Lacertidae > Podarcis > Podarcis siculus. Next base: position 426,032 of record JAXCMG010000071.1, on the reverse strand, counting down.
AGTGTATCAGGATGTATTACTTGAACCTACCCTAAACCCCAACCTCTTCCAGTGTTGTGAGAGAGGGCACACTCACTAGGGCAAAATGCAAAGACCTCAACTTGTAGGACAAATTCAGGCTCGCGTCTCTCTTTGCCGAAGGATGCTTCAGCCCACCTTAAGGCCTGAAGCAATGTTGACAAATGTCACTGGGGATCTTCCGATTCCCTTTGTGTAATTTGGACCTGACTCATGGAAATGAAGCTCAAATGTCACGCCACGTTTCTCAGTGGTTCCTTGCAAATAATTTATATAAGCCAAGCGTGACAGACGCTTGTGCCTTTCTCTTCCTCCCGTTTATACAGCAACCAATCCGCGTGTCTGTTGGCACATTCTTTCGTATTACTCCCTCCATCTCAGCCTCCTCTGCCCTTAGGCTCCTGCCAGTTCTCGAAAGGGGGATTTAATGGCACAGAGGTTTTTCTCGTCCTCCTTCAATGGAAGGAGCTTCAGTTTGTTTGCAAACAAAACGTTTGCATGCGATCCGTGGCCTGTGATTTGCCTGTGTTGTCATCACAACCGTGTCTGCTAACATGAGAGGGAACAAATAGCACCGAGAGTTGATGTCAAGGGTACAACGGCAGAGTGACAGATCGGGTGTGCCCATGGCTTTTGCTATTGTTTATCAACAAAGCAACGTATAATAACATGACAGCCTTTGTGTCCATGTGGCAAATGAAGATGTCGAGTAAACAGTCATTACTGGGGGTGGGGTTTGCAACTGCATGATTTTGGGGGCAAAACGGGGTGTGTGTGCAGAGGAAGTCAAACATTGCTCTCGCCGAAACAATGCGCGAAACAAGGAACTTTGAATCGCGCAGTTCTCTGAATTTTGCAATGCATCTCTTCAAAGATGCATAGACCAGGGGAAGAGTGCATTAAAATGCACACACAGGCACCTGCCAACTTATGTAGTGGTTACATTTTTGGGTATTGTGCATATATGTGAAATCACGCAGGGAATACTATCTCAAAAGCCTGTAAACACTCTAAACCTCCTCCCAAAAAAACCCTCCAAAAACTCTGCCGAAAATCCACAAAAACTGGGCAAACTCCACCACAATCACTCTCTCCAAACCTTTCTCAAATACTAACTCTCCACAGGTCTCAGAGATTAGTGCAAAGGCTCATGGGATTGCAGCTGCAAAGGCTCCTTGGGTTGCTAGCCATTTTCCTGCTCTTTTCAGGCTGCTTTTGCAGTTTCCCTGCTCATTTTTGCCTCTTTTGCCCTTTCTGCAGGTCTTTATATATATATAATTTCATTTCTTCCCGCTGCCATGTGTATATACAGTCACACTTGAGTTGGAAGCACAAAAGTAGGAAGACGCCTGTTTTAGTGAAAACAACACAAAAATGCATTGTGTGAGGGGAAAGGCCTTGCAAAATTGTGCATGTCATGTGAAGAGAACCTAGAAAAATACGTTTATTAGGAGAATGGTATTTTGTTAAGAGTGCTGAGAGTCTTTAGGAGACCCGTGTTCCACTGTAGTTCCTCCCAAGAGGTGTGTACCATGGACACTTCTTTTGTATTTCAGCTGGCCTGAAGTCTAAACAAGAGCAATAACGTGAGCCATTTCCATTTCCAATCTAGACCACTTCACAGACATGCAGCTCAGATAATCCTGATCAGGATGGCAGCAAAAATTGTACACCATTTACCAACGAAATTCCAGCCGATCAAATACAGAACAGTCAGGCAAGGTAAAAGGTAAAGGTCAAAGTTAAAGTTAAAGAACCCCTGGACAGTTGAGTCCAGTCAAAGGTGACTATGGGGTGCAGCACTCATCTTGCTTTCAGGCTGAGGGAGCTGGCGTTTGTCAACAGACAGCTTTCCGTGTCATGTGACCAGCAGGACTAAACCGATTCTGGTGCAATGGGACACCGTGACGGAAACCAGAGTGCACGGAAATGCTGTTTACCTTCCCACCACAGTGGTACCTATTTATCTACTTGCACTGGTGTGCTTTCGAACTGCTAGGTTGGCAGGAGCAGGGACAGAGCAACCAGAGCTCACCCCGTCATGGGGATTTGAACCACCAACCTCCTGATTGGCAAGCCCAAGAGGCTAAGTGGTTTAGACCACAGCGCCACACACATTCCAGCCGATCAAATACAGAGCATTCAGGCACCACCAGCAGTGCACATCTCTGATGCTTCCCAGTGTTGCAGTCATAGGATCATAGAGTTGGACGGGACCACGAGGGTCCTCCAGGCCTAATCCCTGTAATGCAGGAATCTTTCGCCCAACGTGGGGCTCAAACCAACGACCCTGAGATTAAGAGTCTCATGCTCTACACACTGAGCCACAGGAGCCAACTCCTATGGGCCGAGGTCCTTCCAGCCGTTCCAATAAAATATTTGAGGGGGCCAGCCCCCCAAAGTCAATGGGCATTGGTATTCAAATGGTGTCTGCGTACCATGTTGTGTGATCGATTATGTGCCTTTCCTGCCCCCTGCCCCAATATTTTATTTAAGTTGGTACCCTTGCACTGAGCTTGTTAACATGTTTTCCTTAATGCGTTTCTTTAAATAAATAAATAAATAAATAACTTTTTATTTATACCCTGCCCTCCCCGGTCAGAGCTGGGCTCAGGGCGGCTAACACCAGTAAAATTACAATAAAAACTTAACGGGGGAGAAATTTAAAATACAGGTTAAAAATACAATTTAAAATGCAGCCTCATTTTAATAGTAGCCCAAAGAAGAAGAAGAAGAAGAGTTTGGATTTGATATCCCACTTTATCACTACCTGAAGGAGTTTCAAACATTCTCCTTTCCCTTCCTCCCCCACAACAAACACTCTGTGAGGTAAGTGGGGCTGAGAGACTTCAGAGAAGTGTGACTAGCCCAAGGTCACCCAGCAGCTGCATGTGGAGGAGCGGAGACGCGAACCCAGTTCACCAGATTATGAGTCCATCGCTCTTAACCACTACACCACACTGGCTCTCCAAAACCATAAGTGGAGATCAAAACCATAAGGGGAGGGAAACATAAGGGTCAGACTGAATCCAAACAAAAGGCCAGGCGGAATAGCTCTGTCTTGCAGGCCCTGGGGAAAGATGTCAAGTCCCGCAGGGCCATAGTCTCTTGTGACAGAGCGTTCCACCCAGTCGGGGCCAGTACTGAAAAGGCCCTGGCCCTAGTTGAGACCAATCTAACCTCCTTGCGACTTGGGACCTCCAAGGTGTTGTCATTTGTGGACCTTAAGGTCCTCCGCGGGGCATACCAGGAGAGATGGTCCCATAGGTACGTTGGTCCCAGGTCGCATTTCTGGATTCTCACAACAACCCCATGCAGTAAGTTCACCTGAAAAATCGTGGCTGGCTAAAAGCCACTCCTGGTTGAGAAGGGATTCGCACGTGGGTCTCCCCCGACATAATCCAGTACTCTAACCCCTGTAGATTAGATAGGTATGCATTTAAGAAGTTGTAGGTTTACTGCTACTGATGTATGGAAATGAGAGCTGGACCATAAAGAAGACTGATCGCCAAAGAATTGATGCTTTTGAATTATGGTGCTGGAGGAGACTCTTGAGAGTCCCATGGACTGCAAGAAGATCAAACCTCTCCATTCTTCAGGAAATCAGCCCTGAGTGCTCACTGGAAGGACAGATCCTGAAGCTGAGGCTCCGGTGCTTTGGCCACCTCATGAGAAGAGAAGACTCCCTGGAAAAGACCCTGATGCTGGGAAAGATTGAGGGCACAAGGAGAAGGGGACAACAGAGGACGAGATGGTTGGACAGTGTTCTCGAAGCTACCAGCATGAGTTTGACCAAACTGTGGGAGGCAGTGGAAGACAGGAGTGCCTGGCGTGCTCTGGTCCATGGGGTCACGAAGAGTCGGACACGACTAAACGACTAAACAACAACAGGTTTACCGCATCCCAAACAGAAGCATGTCTGAGTCTTCTTTGTGGGGGCATAACGTTTGAATCAGCCTTAATTGTGCTGCAAACGAGACCCGAGGAAAGAATAGCACCGCTCTGACACTTGCTTATGAGCTGTATACATGAAAATCTATATTTTCCCTTCCAATTGAAGTTCCATTTCCTGCTTGATGATCCATGAAGTGCTAACAGCTTGGGGCCACATTTATGATCCAAGAGCTCTTCGGGAAACACAGCTTTGAATACGTAAGAGGTACACAACGTGATCGGTTGCCAAAAAAAAAAAAAAAGGAGAAGTGTGGGTATATTCTTGTTTGGAGAATTTTAAAAAACAAAAACAAAAGGCAGATTATTTAAAAGGAGTTAATATATTACACAAATAAAACTGATTGATCGCATTCAGCCGGCAGTTAAACAATTTCAAGAGTGACAGATCTGTATTCCCTTCCCATAATGGCCCGTGATAACTCATCATATTCGCTTCCGTCCTTGTAATCATATTTTACTTTCTTTACCAGAATCCCACAAGTAATTGCTAGTGGCATATAGACTATATCACAGATGTTGGGACAAAAGATAAAACAAGTACACAGAGCCGACACTCGTCATTTACACCCAACAAAGGTTGGCAGCTGTTCTCTCGCTGCAGCTGCTTAAAGGTCTTGCCGTCCTCTCCCCGCCGTAATGATGATCGGTTGAGACACGGCAAAAGCAACAATGCTCTTGTTAATTATTCCATTCTGCTTAATTGTGCTTGCCATCAAGCATCTCAATCAGAAGCTATAGGATATTAACCGCAGGAAGCTATTTTAAACTAAAGCGGAGAGCGCAGTCGGAGGAATGTCCGTAAGACCTAAGACACAGATGCACCGAAAATAGTTTCGGATCTGCCTCTTTTGGAAAGCGGGGGGGGGGGGTGTCACACCCACAAACTTAAATTTGCCTCAATTTAAAAATTAAATTGAGATAAATAGTATCATAGGGTGATAGAGGGTTGGGCTGGGCATACACACCGAATTTGACCCTTCAGAATCAGAGCGAAGGATCTGATACACTGATGGCTGTTTACCTTCCTGCCGATTTATCTGCAGTGGTACCTCGGGTTACATACATTTCAGGTTACATACGCTTCAGGTTACAGACTCCGCTAACCCAGAAATAGTACCTTGGGTTAAGAACTTTGCTTCAGGATGAGAACAGAAATCAGGCTCCGGTGGTGTGGCAGCAGCAGGAGGCCCCTTTAGCTAAAGTGGTGCTTCAGGTTAAGAACAGTTTCAGGTTAAGAACGGACCTCCGGAACAAATTAAGTACTTAACCTGAGGTACCACTGTTCTGGCTAAATGAGCCTTAAAGGTAAAGGTAAAGGACCCCTGACAGTTAAGTCCAGTCGCAGACGACTCTGGGGTTGCGGCGCTCATCTCGCTTTACAGGCCGAGGGAGCCGGCGTTTGTCTGCAGACAGTTTTTCCAGGTCATGTGGCCAATATGACTAAGCCACTTCTGGCGAACAAGAGCAGTGCATGGAAATGCCGTTTACCTTCCCGCCGGAGCGGTACCTATTTATCTACTTGCACTTTGACATGCTTTCAAACTGCTAGGTGGGCAGGAGTTGGGGCTGAACAAGGAGAGCTCACCCCGTCACGGGGATTCGAACGGCCAACCTTCTGATCGGCAAGCCCTAGGCTCTGTGGTTTAGACCACAGCGCCACCCATATCCCTAGAATACCCACTCAGCTGTAAGTCCCTTGGAGCTAAATGAGCCTTAAAAAGGTAAAGGGACCCCTGACCATTAGGTCCAGTCGTGACCAACTCTGGGGTTGCAGCGCTCATCTTGCTTTATTGGCCGAGGGAGCCGGTGTACAGCTTCCAGGTCATGTGGCAAGCATGACTAAGCGACTTCTGGCAAACCAGAGCAGCACATGGAAACGCTGTTTACCTTCCCGCCGAAGCGGTACCTATTTATCTACTTGCACTTTGACGTTACTTGCACTTTGCACTACTCCTGCTAGGTTGGCAGGAGCAGGGACCAAGCAATGGGAGCTCACCCTGTTGCGGGGATTCGAACCGCCAACCTTCTGATTGGCAAGTCCTAGGCAAGTCCTAGCGCCACCCGCGTCCCTGAGCCTTACTCCCAAGTAAATGGGTAGAGGATTGCAGCCTGAGAGGGAAGCCCCCCTCAAAGGATATTGTGGGGAAGGAGATCTGTAGTTGTGTTGTGATCAGAAGTTTATGTACTTGATAAAGAAGTGTGGCTCCATGGAGTTACATCTCCACCCTGAAGTTAAGAGTTAAGAGCTTTCCCCAAGGACCTGCAATTAACAAGTTTGCTCTGTTAGACAGCTGAAGAAGTCTCCAAGAACTACAATTCCCAGAGTTCCCTAAGGAGAGCCAGTGAAAAATACTTAGTCTCCGTCTGTGTCTAGACAGGAGTTGTTATCTTGCACTATGAGTCGTTCAGATCCCATTTTTCTTGGTGGAAGGGTGCTCACAGACAATTAGAGATTTCCCACCTGTAATTTCTAAACCAATGTTTCCTGTCTACACTTGTGGGCAGTCCTTTATGTCAGGATTCTCAGCCGTCAGTCAGAGGGAACTGGCCTCACACCAGGCATTCGGCTCGAGATCCTGGATGACCTTCCCTTCTGCTTCCCCCGGCAGGATCCAGGCAAGGTCACAAATCGGCGATCTCACTCAACGTGAGAAGGACACACCCTCCTCCTCCCTGCTGCCCTCAGGGAGGGGGAAAGAGACAGACAGAAATCTATTTACATCTTTTATTTCTGTCATCCCAGCAGTACAGAGAAAAACATGTCTGTACACTCCAGTCTCCAGAAGAAGACCACACCTCTGTACTTCCAGTACAGGTCACATGATACACTGAGCTAACATCCGGTGCTCAGTACAGAGAAAAGACTCCCCCTTTTCTCCAACAGTACAGTCACAGACATAAACATCCTGTTTGACATTCAAGCCACTTGCAGCTGGCTTTTGCATTGCTGCTTTTTCCTGACACTTGATGGGATGTAATCACCTCAAATGCCATTACGTTGTTTTTCCCCCCAAATTGAATGCAGCACAACTTTGGCATTTCTTCACCAATGTGCACATACACTTAAAAACAAAACAAGACACAAAAGGGTGCAAAAGCAAATGTCACCAGCATATTTCACAATGGGCAAAATGAAGGGTTGTGAATTTGGGAAGGGGGATTCACACAAAACAATCATTTGCAACATGTAAACATCTGTTGAAAGCTGGATTCCTGCAGAAGGCGTCTTTTGGATCTGTCACCAGAAAGCCAGATGAAGAAGACTTCCTCCCAGTTTTCCTCCCTCCCCTTCCTGGCACGCTCACAACTTTCGGCAGAGGACAACCTATGACACGAGACAAGCATCTCTCACATATTTAAAAAGCTGGAGGCAAGCTGCAAAAGAGCCTCTCCTCTCCCTTCAGATATGAAACTGACAAGATTCTTATCAATTTCAGGTGGCTCAGTCAGCAGCATTTGCTTCTGCGATTCTTCCCTCTTGAGAAAAATCTCTGCATTAAAAAATAATTTTGGAGAACTAATTAAAGGACTGATTTACGATCGGCAAATGTGACTTTGCTCCCAATTCATGCTGTCACTTCTCGCCTGCATTTTTATTTTATTTTGAATGCAGCGGAGTCTTCTGCAAAACATTATTATTATTATTATTATTATTATTATTATTATTATTATTATTAAAAAGGTTCATTTATGTTCTGCAGATGCACCTTCAGCATACAGAACTTGGTAATAAGCGCCGTTTCAGCCTTCACAAGGAACAAATGCGCCCTGTACTTGCAGATTCTTCTTGAAGGGACAATATTATTTTCATTTTGAATACTGTACAGTTCCTTTGTGCAGTAACAGTTTTGCACAAAACAGCTGGAGGTAGACAGACAGACAGACATACCATGAACATGCCTTCAGCAACAACCAGTGGAAATAAGCATCCTTTCCTTTCAACCGATGGAAACAAAATGCCTTGGTTTTACTCACACAAGGGACAAATGGAAGCTTAAGTTGTGGAAATGGGCAGAAAAATGTCACTACAGATGCAAAAGAGGAAGAAGCTAATGCTATTCCAAAATGACTTCCAGATCAAGGGAAGTCATAGTACCACTGTATTCAGCCTTGGTCAGAGCACACCTGGAGTAACTGAGTCCAGTTCTGGGCACCACAATTTAAGTAGTAGTAGTAATGAGGGGAAGCGGGTGGCGCTGTGGGTAAAAGCCTCAGCTCCTAGGGCTTGCCGATCGAAAGGTCGGCGGTTCGAATCCCCGTGGCGGGGTGCGCTCCCGTTGCTCGGTCCCAGCGCCTGCCAACCTAGCAGTTCGAAAGCACCCCCGGGTGCAAGTAGATAAATAGGGACCGCTTTCTAGCGGGAAGGTAAACGGCGTTTCCGTGTGCGGCTCTGGCTCGCCAGAGCAGCAATGTCATGCTGGCCACGTGACCCGGAAGTGTCTCCGGACAGCGCTGGCCCCCGGCCTATAGAGTGAGATGGGCGCACCAACCCCAGAGTCTGTCAAGACTGGCCCGTACGGGCAGGGGTACCTTTACCTTTACCTAGTAGTAGTAATAATAATAATAATAATAATTTATTACTGATACCCTGCCCATCTGGCCAGGAGACTCTGGACAGCTTCCAACAGGATATTAAAAACACAATAAAACATCAAACATTAAAAACTTCCCACAACAGCATTTCCTTCAGGTGTCTTCTCAAAATCAGATGGATGTTGACATCTGCTGGGAAGGTGTTCCACAGGGTGGGTGCCACTACCTAGAAGTCCCTCTGCCTAGTTCCCTGTAACCTCACTTCTTGCTGTGAGGGAACTGCCAGAAGGCCCTCAGAGCTGGACCTCGGTGAATGATGGGGGTGGAGACGCTCCTTCAGAGACACAGGGCCGAGGCCATTGAGGGCTTTAAAGGTCAGCACCAACACTTTGAATTGTGCTCGGAAACATACTCGGAGCCAATGTAGGTCTTTCAGGACTGGTGTTATATGGTCTCGGCGGCCACTCCCAGTCACCAGTCTAGCTGCCGCATTCTGGATTAATTGCAGTTTCCGGGTCACCTTCAAAGGTAGCCCCGCATAGAGCGCATTGCAGTAGTCCAGGCTTCCCCGATGTCGGCCCCCCAGATGTTTTGAGACTACAATTCCCATCATCCCTGACCACTGGTCCTGCTAGCTAGGGATCATGGGAGTTGTAGGCCAAAAACATCTGGAGGGCCGAGGTTGGGGAAGCCTGCAGTAGTCCAAGTGGGAGATAAATAGATAAGTGACATCTCTTAGGCCTCATGCAAGCTGAAAACCTGCCTGGAGAGCATGTTGCCGCTGTATTCTTTGCTATGCTGCAAATAGCTTGGAAATTAAGATCTAAATATTTCTGCTCTGGGCAGAATAGTCTGGGTGACTTGAATGGGGTTTTTCTTTTCTTTTTCATTGAGAAATAGTTGTGTTTGTTTATAGCTGATATGCAGGTGCCATAACTAGCATTACGATGGCTGGTAATTTTGGACCCCAACGCTCCCTGTAATTCTAGGGAAGAGGCTGCTTTGCTGAGATGTAAGTCCTTTGGTTGATCCTCCGGGAGTTGCATGACCAGAGCTGCAGGAAACCATTCGTAGAAAATCCAAAGATGCCATTGCAACTCTGCTTCTGATGACAGCATGCAATGAGATGATTTAATATGGCAGAATGGGGGCATCGCCTTGATGGCCCAATGCAGACCGACCCTATCTGCTTCAAACTGCTGACGCTGTGAAATAGGAAAATGCTAGATTAAAAAAGGCCCAGGAGGAGCACCTGGTTGGGAAAGACAAATCCATTAGTGTATTTATCAGTCACCTTTTCAACTTAAAGAAACAAACATGATAATAATAATAATAATAATAATAATAATAATAATAATAATAATAATATAATAATAGTGGGATGCGGGTGGCGCTGTGGGTTAAACCACAGAGCCTAGGACTTGCCGATCAGAAGGTTGGTGGTTCGAATCCCCGCGACGGGGTGAGCTCCCATTGCTTGGCCCCTGCTACTGCCAGCCTAGCAGTTCAAAAGCATGTCAAAGTGCAAGTAGATAAATAGGTAAACTACGTTTCCGTGAACTGCTCTGGTTTGCCAGAAGCGGCTTAGTCATGCTGGCCACATGACCCGGAAGCTGTAGGCCAGCTCCCTAAGTGAATAAAGCAAGATGAGCACCGCAACCCCAGAGTCGGTCATGACTGGACCTAATGGTCAGGGGTCCCTTTACCTTTAATATAATAGTAATTTATTATTGCCACTCTGGGCAGCTTCCAACAAAATATTAAAATACAGTAGTCATTCAAACATTAAAAGCTTCCCTAAACAGGGCTGCCTTCAGATGTCTTCTAAAAGTCAGATAGTTGTTTATTTCTTTGACATCTGATGGGAGGGCATTCCACAGGGTAGGTGCCACTACCAAGAAGGCCCTCTGCCTGTAACTTGACTTCTCTCAGCAAGGGAACCGCCAGAAGGCCCTCAGCACTGGACGTGTAAAAACCAATGTAAAAACAAGCTCAAATGCCCACTAGTGATATGTATGACTAGGGCCTATGCCCCCAACGTGCACTGCTCGCACCCCCCTACACATACATTAGCCCCCTCAAGTTTCCCCTTCCCACCCCATGCAACTACTAAACTCAACATTTAAACCTGGATAGCTCAGTTGGTTACAGTGTGGTGCTGATAACACCAAGGCTACAGGTTCAATCCCATATGGGACAGCTGCATATTCCTGCATTGTAAGGGGCTGGACCAGATGATCCTTGGGGTACCCTTCCAAGTCTATAATTCTATTACAGTGGTACCTCTGTTTATGAACTTAATTCATTCTGGAGGTCCGTTCTTAACCTGAAACCTTTTTTAACCTGAGTTACCACTTTAGCTAATGGGGCCTCCCGCTGCCACCGCGCCACCGCTGCACTATTTCTGTTCTCATCCTGAGGTAAAGTTCTTAACCTGAGGTACTACTTCTGAGTAGCGGAGTCTGTAACCTGAAGCGTCTGTAACCTGAGGTACCACTGTATTTTTGAAGCCCCTTCTCTGTATTCTACAGCCCAGCTTTGCAATGTTCTTACTGCTTTCACTCATATTTCCCTGCCTTCTCCTCTCTCTCCTATTATGCAGACAATGGCAGACCTACATTTGGGGCCCCCCGAAAGTTGAACTGCCATAGGGGCCCATTTGCAACCAGCAATGAGGCCCGGGTAACCACTGTTATCTTTTCCAATTGTGGTGTTCCACGACAGATCAACACCCATTTACAACATCTGTGCTACTGACTCTCAAACTTTGGGGTTGTTGAAATATACATGAATATTAATAATCATCAATTTGAGTCATGCGATTGGGTCTACAAGACCCATCTATTTTAAAGCATTGTGGACTAAAGTCACTTCTGGGGGTCCTCTGGGATTAGGGCCCCCGAAGCATAAGCTCCATTAGTTTCCTAGCAGATCCAACCCTGTCTGCAGAAGATGTGTGCCTGGATTTCCCATAATCTTTTTCAAAGCAGCTGCCAATTGCATCCTTTTCTGAACTTCCTCACCCCACCCCTCAAACTGCTAAAGTAGGGGTAAGTGGCTATATTGGAGCTGTATTAGATGGAACCTGGTTAGCATCACCAGAGCTTGACGGTGGCACCAGAGTTGTGGAATGCTCTCCCTACTGAAATATAAGAGATCCACCATCTGCACTGGCATGCTGCCGGCTCTTGAAGATGCACCTTTCTACACGGCCATTCTTTTTATCTCTCACCCTGAATCTCCTGTTTTAATCAATGTGTTTAAATGGGATTGTTTCATGGCATATTTTAATTATGGACATTTGTTTTTTAAGGGTTTAATGGGATTGTTTTAGTGCGTATTTTAATTATGGTGTATTTTAATTATTTCGTAGTTTAATAATGCTGTGTAATTGTCTTTTGGATTTTGTAATCTTCTTAGAAGCCTATTTTGGCATTGAGAGGTATATTAATAGGCAAACAAATAAATAATTCCCTTCCAGCAAAGCTATTATTAATTTCTGGGAACAGGATTTTGATCAAGGAAATTGTGTGAGGGAGAGCGATAATTCCTTTCCTCCAGTGCATTGTCTTCATTTAATTTTCACACACACCTGCTTTAAATTTAAAAAAAAAAAATCATCAGGAGATCTGAACAGGGATCTCCCATACAGATGTATTGCTTTGCTTCAATACACACAATTTTGATAAATGACACATTTACTGGCCTGGATCTGTGTAGGAGTCATGAGGACATGTACACATCCCATCTTGCTTCCCAAGTTCCCTGTCTTGGGAGGCAATGGAGTGTGCCTCTGGGGGTGAAGTCAAACCTCTGGAGAATCACAGGACCTGCTGTGGCTGCAGAAACCAGTTACTTGTAACTGCTGCCTCCCACATTGTTTTTGCTCTGTTAGCAGCGCTGAAATGATCTCTCCAGAGTGCAAGCCTGGACAGCATGTATTGAGGTCCCGGGCAGCCCAGATGACAAGACCCCACTCTTGGCTTCACTGACGTAATCCAAAGGAAAGCAGAGCAATATGTTTGGCACCAGCTTGGCTGTAGGAGTTGCTGGAAGGAGGCATGCAAGGCACCATCCAACCATCTGAGGGACTCCACTTTGGGTTTGTGTAGGGTTTACCTTACTGTATACTTGTGAAATGTGGAGCACTTATAAACACCATCTCCAACTCCTCAAAAAATTCCATCAACGGTGTCTTCGAAAAATCACTTGGGAAGACAGGCGAACTAATGTCAGTGTACTGGAAAAAGCAAAGATCACCAGTGTAGAAGCAATGATTCTTCAACATCACCTTCGTTGGACTGGTCATGAAGCTGAGGCTCCAATACTTTGGCCACATCATGAGAAGAGAAGACTCCCTGGAAAAGACCCTGATGTTGGGAAAGATGGAGGGCACAAGGAGAAGGGGACGACAGAGAACGAGATGGTTGGACAGTGTTCTTGAAGCTACCAGCATGAGTTTGACCAAAATGCGGGAGGCAGTGGAAGACAGGAGTGCCTGGCGTGCTCTGGTCCATGGGGTCACAAAGAGTCGGACACGACTAAATGACTAAACAACAATTAAAATGAGGCTACATTTTAAATTGTATTTTAACCCGTATTTTAATAAACTGGTTTTTGTTTTTTGGTTTGTATGTTTTCCCCTATTATGTTTTATTGTAATTTTATTGGTGTTAGCCGCCCTGAGCCCAGCTCTGTCTGGGGAGGGTGGGGTATAAATTTATTATTACTATTATTATTATTATTATTATTATTATTATTATTATTATTTTAATTGGAGAAATGTTGGAGGGTATGGAGTTATCCGACCCCTGAGCAGTCTGAAAGCAATCTTGCATAGGGAAGCTTTTTTAATGTTTAATGTTTTATTATGTGTTTATATGGTGGAAGCTGCCCAGAGTGGCTGGGGCAACCCAGTAAGATCTGTGGGGTATAAATAGTAAAGTTATCATTATGGAATGGAACATCCCTATTTTCATCGGAGAAATGTTGGAGGGTATGCTAGGAGGCCTTTAGACCCCTAGGCCTGATGTACAACACACTTGATTTCAGTGGTAGGAAAAATATCCAGTTTGGGCAGGTCACGCTGCAGTAATGACCGCACCCCGCTTAAAACGGGGGGGCGCCCTTTGCGTGGATGCGTGCAGCCCTAGATCTGGAACGGCCCCATCAGCATAGGCTTGGCTTTGCCTTCCCTCAGGTGGGATACCTGGAGGTCTCCGCCTACCTCAGTCAGTTGTCCAATCCCACCTGGGGGAAGCGTTGCCAAGGAGACCAGGCCAGGTAGGGGAGGGACTACCTGCCCACACAATAGAGGGAGGATCTTACCTGGGAATCCTCACTTGGCTCCAGAGCTTCTCCCACCCTACCCACCCTCAGTTAATGTCTTCTTTTGCAGGTTAACTTTTCTTCATAGGTTTTGCAGGTTAACTTTTCTTCACAGGTATGCGGGCGCTGCTACGTTAAGGTCGCTGTTAAAGGGCCGGAAAGGAATTTCCCTGCATTGGCAGGTTTCGCCTTTCCCGTAGCAAAACGTCACAACTTTGCCGGTATCAGGCCTTGGGCGGAATCCTTTAGTCCATCTTCCTCTTTGCGGCGGCGATACCAGGGTTCCCCGTTAAAGGAGTTTCTGAAGGGAGGCTTTGACCGTACGCCGAAAGGTCGTCATTGCTCTCCCTTGCGGCGGCGGCGTAACGGGGGCGGCTATCTCTGCTTGAACATATGTTCTCCAGAGCCGGCCCATCCCCCCCCACACACACTGGATAACCCTGAAGCTCCCCAGGTCCCCGGCTGGGGACTGGGGAGGGAGAACTCCCAATGCCTGAGCCAAGGTCTACCCACATTTGAAATTTAATAAAGTTGTGGCCAATTTAATCCCATAGCACGTTGTCTTGAGTCGTTATTCCACATGACGGGGGGGGGGACCGCTCGGGATCTGGGGACTCCGCCTGTCCACGCAAAAGGCACAGGTGGCCATTTAACACATTCCCAGGTTATATACATATATTATTAGCTCTATTGTCCTCCTATTTAACTGCAAGGGCCCTTGGCTGTAATCGTCCTCATCAGCTGACATTTCCCTCCTCACAGCAACCTGGGGACAGAATTATCCAATCAGAGAAAGTTGATTGAAATTTAGCCGAGTAAATTTATTGATATTCTCTCCCAATTTGTTTCCCTTTTCCCGGGTCTGTCGACAGCATTTCAGTGCTGAATTATTTATTTGTAATCAGCACTTGTTTGACATAGAATTGGCATGCCACTTTATCTAAATGAACAAAGGATAGATTGATGGGGAAGTACATTTGCATAATGAACATTTAATCCATTCCTTTGAGAAATGCTTTCGCATTACTTTATCTAAAAATTGCAAGCAAATGCCGCAGTCACACTTTTCTGCTTGGCTCTGACGCTGAGACAAAATTCTGTGCCGCTTAAATAAACAAAATATTGACTCTTTTTGTGGGGGGGGGGGGGAACCCACAATCCTGACATTTTTATAAATGCCTTTTTCATGTGCACTAAAGCTAGCAATATTGCAGGTTTCCATTTTGACATATTTTGATACAGAGATATTTTCAATTACCTGGCGGACTTGGACTTGGATTTAGAAGACTTTGGGTTAAGTCTTACCTCTGTGGTAGGGCACTAAAATGAAAGCAGATTAGCTGACATAAAATTTTATCCCATTCCAAATTATGAAAACTTCGAATAAATGCAAATCAGTGTAAAGCCCAGAGGTATACCCTCTGGAATCTATTTTAAGACCGCCAAATTTCTTAGGAGGAAATCAGTTGTCAGGATGTAATCACACACAATGTTATCACAACCCCTTATATACATACTTACATAATTTTATTTGTATAGTTCAAACCATGATCAAGGCAGTTTACAACGTAAAAAAATGCATGATTACAAACATAACAAAAGTAATATTGAACAATAAATAAAACATCAAAATGTATACAAGCAAATTAAACAATTTCCACCTAAATTGCAATATCAAAAATAAATATATAGAACCAGTCACCTACATTGGCTCCCAGTACTTTTCCGAGCATAATTCAAAGTGTTGGTGCTGACCTTTAAAGCCCTAAACGGCCTCGGTCCAGTATACCTGAAGGAGCATTTCCACCCCATAGTTCTGCCCGGACACTGAGGTCATTCTGACGGTTCCCTCACTACGAGAAGCGAAGTTACAGGGAACCAGGCAGAGGGCCTTCTTGGTAGTGGCACCCGCCCTCCCATCAGATGTCAAGGAAATAAACAACTATCTGACTTTTAGAAGACATCTGAAGGTAACCCTGTTTAGAGAAGTTTTTAATGTTTGATGTTTTATCGTGTTTTTAATATTCTGTTGGGAGTTGCCCAGAGTGGCTGGGGAAACCCAGCCGGATGGGTGGGGTGTAAATAATATATTATTATTATTATTATTATTATTATTGAGTGTAAATAATATATTATTATTATTATTATTATTATTACTACTACTACTACTATTTTATATCAATAACAGCAACAACAACCCCGCCATGACTAGAACTAGCCATCTTCTTTTCCGATCCTAAACTCCCACATCCCAATGTAACTACACCAGCACAGCAAAGCCAGTCATAGTGGTTAGAGTGTCAAACTAGGACCTGTGAGACCAGGGTTCGAATTCCCCACATGCTTATAAAGCTCCCTGGGTGACCTTGGGCCACTCACTACCTCTCAGGTCAACTTACCTCGCAGGGTTGTTCTGGGGGTTGAATGAGGAGGGGGAGAACCCATATGCTCTTTGAAGGAAATGGTGGGATAAAAATAAACAAAACAAAACCGGGCAAACCCCACCCTGGATTTGAGTGGCACATTCCATTTCCTGTAGAAATGAAAAATCGCTAGGCATTTTAACTCAATGCACCATGTTAGTCCATCACGCTGAAAATCCTAATGAAAAACACAAAAAGGAAAAAGGAAAAGTTGTCACTTTGGTCGTCCGCCCTGATGAAAGAAAGGTTGAGGACAAATATTTGGAAGACTGCATAGCACTAGATACGGAGAAGAAAATTGTTTCAGTTCACATTTAGAAATGAACTGACCTCATTCACGCTTTCTGAAACAATGAGTCAAAACACAGCCATCTTTTGAAATTTGCCTTTCTTCAAACGTGGCAATGCAAGCAGCCATGCAGTGTGTACAAAGCTTTATTTTTTTGCTAAATTTATATACCTCTCTTCATCCAAAGAGCTCAGGGCGGTTCCCAAGATGAAAATAAAGGATAATACAAGGTATTCCTTCTCCTGAGTTCTACGATCCACATCTGTATTCTGCACCAAATATCTATTAAAATTTCATAAACACTTTATACATTTTCCCCTCGACTAAATTGTAACCCCAAGGACAGCAGAGCCTATAATCCTGTCTTGGCAATGGAGATTTCACAGTTGATTCAAGCTCCCTATTAAGAATAAAAAGGGCATTTTAACTGGACTTCAGCTAGAACAATTGTAAAACTTTATTATTTCAACAAGGGCTCCTTCAGGACTCGAAAGTCATGATAATATTCTCATTTGCAGCCAGATGCTTGCTACAGAACGCTGTGGTAACCTTGCCCCAAGGAACTCCTCTCACTGTTTTTTGCAGGTGCTATGTCTGTTCTCGAAGCTACCAGCATGAGTTTGACCAAACTGTGGGAGGCAGTGGAAGACAGGAGTGCCTGGCGTGCTCTGGTCCATGGGGTCACGAAGAGTCGGACACGACTAAACGACTAAACAACAAATGTCTGGAACCTTCTCTCAGTGCAGGTGAGCCACAAATCTCCTTGACTGCTTCCCCTGTCCTCTCCAAATCACACACACACACACACACACACACACACACTTGGCATTTTGGAATTCTCTTATATATATATATAATAATTTTTATTTGGTTTTGCAACTATAAATTTATAACAATCCAAATTTAGAGATTTCTCCAGATCTCTGGTCTTCCCACCTTCCCTTCCATGGGTCCTATTGAACGTTCTCTCAACGTTCTTTCATAATCCATATTTTGTATCTTTCCATCTTGTCCATGATATTCACTACATTACAAGCGTTACTAAAACCCTGCTAATGTTTTCATCTGCTTACAGTTGTCATCTAGAGAAATTATAAATTTTCCCCATTCTTTGTTGAAGTTTTGGTCTTCTTGGTTCCTGAGCCTTCCAATCAGTTTTGCCATTTTGGCAGTCCAGCAGCTTGGGCAGAGATTTAGCTGCAGGATGTGAGTCTAGAAACACAACACACAGCACTGTTACCTGCCAAGGTGTAAGAACACACAATGAAAGCAGAGCCACGTACACTACAAAGGCAGGCAGGATGCCAGGAGGAATGGAAGCAGAAGAGGGAAGGAGGCCATTTTAGTCAAGGCTGGTCTCATACACTGGACAAAGCTGTTACTAATTCAGCCAATAGGATACAAGGACGGTAATAGCAATGAAATGAACGAAATTGGTAAAACCGAATGGGCCTGCTTCGGAGAGGTGACCTCACTTATTTTCAAAGGAGCTCGGCTTCCAGGTAGGAATGTTAAGTTACATAACACCCAAATGGAAAATTATCTCACCCTGACACATAAAACAAACTCTTATTTTGAAATGTGGGATATTATTTTCCAAAAGCCTACAATCTTAGGCTCTCTAGTAAGTCTTCTGATTTCAAAAGGCTTATTAGGGAGCGACTTGAGGCATCGGTCCCAGGTGGCTAAGCGGACTAGTGGTTTGGTTGCTTGGTTCTTTCAAAAACACAGATTAGGCCCTAATTTACAATTTAGGTTTTTTTAACTATATATAAAATAGTCCCTCCTTGGTTTATAGAAGCTTTTTGTAGAGAGGGGTGAGCTCCCATTTATCAGTCTTGTTATGTACTAAGAAGGCAGAGAACAGCCACAGACCCTTATTCCTGCAAGCTTGTTATCTTCAGCTGCATAAAGCAAGGGTACAATTAGGAATTGTTGCTGGTTTGAGCTTCTTTGGGTGGGCTGAAGTCAGCACAATGGAATCTATGATCTGGCTACTTTTGCTGGATTGTTTTGTTTCTCCCCCCACCCCCAAATTATATTTTTTATTTACCGTATTTTTCGCTCTATAAGACGCACCAGACCATAAGACACACCTAGTTTTTGGAGGAGGAAAACAAGAAAAAAAATATTCTGAATCTCAGAAGCCAGAACAACAAGAGGGATTGCTGCACAGCAAAAGCAGCGATCCCTCTTGTTGTTCTGGCTTCTGGGATAGCTGCGCAGCCTGCATTCGCTCCATAAGACGCACACACATTTCCCTTTTTTAGGAGGTAAAAAGTGAGTCTTATAGAGCAAAAAATACAGTACTTTGTTTTTGCTATCAGAATCAGACAAGTTTTTTCCTTGTTAGGAGAGATCGGTAAGCTCTCCGTAGCTTAGAAATTACCTGAGATCTCAGAAACTTGAATCTTTTTTGGAAGAACTGAGATAATTTATCTGAGCCAACTGAAGGGGCTCAGTAAAATCACCCACCCATCTCTGCCAGCCTCCCTTCATTGCCAAAAGTCATCGCTGCCACCCGCTGAATCGAAACACACTCCCTTTGTGCCTTCTCTGTCCTTAAATCAGCAGCAATAGAAGCAGCAGCAGAGAAGAGTCCTGGGGGGAGAAATTGCGTTCAGTTGCATGTTGAGGTCCCCAGGGCCACCCCAAATAACTCACACATCACACAGCAATTTTTGTTTAAGGGTTAGGGTTGGGGTTAGGGTTTTTGGCATAATTTTGGCCACAACTTTATTAAAATACAAAAATGTGAGTGGTTGCTTAGGCATTGGTTGCGACTATCTGCCCCCCCCCCCCGTGGGGGACAGACTGACATTCTGCACGCCTGCGAAAGTCAGAAAAGGGGAATACACTTGGGGGTAGCGACGGAGCAGGGAACCTGCCCTCAGCCCTCACCAAATGCAACCAGGAGCTCTTGCAGTGGCCCGAGCCCCCTTGACAGGGTGGACAAGCAATAGTTAGCCCTTGATTCCTTTAACAGAATCCCTTGCAGCAGCAGCATTAGAGGGGCAGGCATAGCCAATCCATGCCCCTCAACCAACCAAACCATAGAACCAATGCCTAACCTTACAAGTTGTGACGATTTGCTATGCAGTAGGCAAAAACCAAATGGCCCCAGCCAATCAGCCTGATGGAGAAAATTCCTACCGGGCCCCTGCCCCAAGAGCAGACGACCCCATGACAGGCATAGCAAGGTCAAAGCGAACAACCCTATTCTAGGGAGGGAGGGATGGGCAATCCGATGCACGGGCGAAAAGAGGAAGCCCTAGCCTCGTGCAAAGAGTTTTAGCATTTCTGGCTGTCAATCAACAAATGGCAAGATTAACATCTTCCCAACAACAAGGGAAGCCCAATCGCATCAGTGGCCAACGATCAATTAGCCCGGCCCACAACTTTGGAGTGTCCTGTCGGCCCCCACCGCAACACGTGCTCTCCATGAAGGAGAACACGCTTTTGCAGGTAAAGGCAAACCAACCTCATGTGCGCTTTTCAAAACAGTATGCCAGGCATGTCCAAAGTCCATTTTGGGGGCCTGATTCGGCCCCCTGGCCATTTTTATCCAGCCCCTGTGGAACTTTATTTATTGGGGTCAAATCCTTAGAAAAGAAAGCTGAAGAACTTTGGGTTAAAATCATAAACAAACTTCTTTATTTAACAACTTCTTTATTTAAAAAAATATTTTTATTAAGAATTTAAACAAAACACATTGTCTTACTACATATCATCCTTGATTCACCCCCATTTCCCCCCTCCCTCCCATAAAATAACCCACCCTCCCCTCCCCCTTGACTTCCCTCAGCTCCAATCTCTAGTTTCTCTACAGATGCTATTCTCTGCATGTTATAAAATTGTATAAATCCTTAATTTATCTGTCTGGTTATTGTCAATAAAAAATTTGTGAGTGTTTATTCAAAACCTGCCAAAGAGTCCAGTTCACTTTGTTGTTTCTTTAAGTACTTTGTAAAAGGTTCCCATTCATCTTTAAAGTCACACTTATCCTTGTCCTGTAGTTTGTGAGTCAATTTTGCCAATTCTGCGTAGTCCATCAGTTTCTCTTGCCATAGTTCTTTAGTCGGGATTTCCTCGTTCTTCCATCCTTGTGCTATTAAGACTCTCGCCACCGTTGTCGCATACATGAAGATATTTTTCAGTTTCCTTGGCAGGTCTTTTCCTACAATCCCTAACAAAAATGCTTCAGGTTTCTTAACAAATGTTAGATGGAACATTTTCTTCAATTCATTGTATATCATTTCCCAAAACTTTTTAATTTCAGTACAATCCCACCACATATGATGAAATGTCCCTTCCTTTTCCTTACACTTCTAACACATATTTGAACTGGTTTTATACATTTTTCCTAACTGCACTGGAGTAAGCCCAACAACTTCAACCCTGAAAAAAAGCTCAGCAATGTTGGTCGGCCCTCACGCACATTCACTTCATCAAATCTGGCCCTCTTTGGAAAAAGTTTGGGCACCCCTGCAGTATGCAAACCAAGGCATAGATCCTTCAAAATCTGCACTCCTCCTAATGCATTATATTAGGATAAGCTGTTTTCCAAAATAGTGTAAATCAGGAGAAAATTGCCCTACAATCATGAAGAATTTCCCTGAGGATCCTATTTATTTATTTATTTTTAAATCTGCAAACTCGTGTGGAAAGGTGGAGAAATGAATTTACAATTGGGAAAACGAGAAGCTGGAAGAAACTGAAATTTTCACCCATTCCTAGCTTTAAGAGAAAAGAATATCCCTCAGTGTGGTGTAGTGGTTAAGAGCGGTGGACTCGTAATCTGGTGAACCGGGTTCGCGTCTCCACTCCTCCACATGCAGCTGCTGAGTGACCTTGGGCCAGTCACACTTCTTTGAAGTCTCTCAGCCCCACTCACCTCACAGAGTGTTTGTTGTGAGGTAGGAAGGGAAAGGAGATTGTTAGCTGCTTTGAGACTCCTTAGGGTAGTGATAAAGGGGGATATCAAATCCAAACTACTACTACTACTCTTCTTCTTCTTCTTCTTCTTCTTCTTCTTCTTCTTCTTCTTCTTCTCTCCCTCATGCCTCAGCTGCCTCAACAGGCAGACCACTGGAGTTGTCTGGGTTGAGCTTTAAACACCCATGAAATTCATCGCCAAGCCTAGCTCAGGAGAACTTCGCTGGCTCCCCTACTTCTGAGTAAACACGCCTCAAAGATTGGGCTGCACATCTCAATTCGTTTCATTTGGCAGCAACTGCCTTAAAAAAAGAAGAAAAGACAACATCTGTCATTAAAAAAACATGTGGCGGAGGATGTTTTCATTTAATAAAATAAATGTTTCCAAAGGAATGTAGCAAAGGGAGGAAATCTCTTTGTTTAGCATCCAAATGCAATCGTCTTTTTTTTTTATTTCAAAAATGCCCGCACACACTCTTCTCTGTGGTTAGTTGTCTTTTAGGAATTTTACAGCGATACTTTCATTTTCAGGCCATTGCGACCATATTGGTTTAATAAGGCTAATGCACTACTTTCCTGAATATGTCATTAAAATACCTCTCTGCACCACCCCGCTACTCATTTGCCTGAAGCATATGGCGGGGAGAGCGAGAGAGAGAAAGAAAGAAGATGCCGCAACAATGTCAGCAGTGAATTCCTTTCTCTTCTCTTTGATTCCTCCAGGAAAAGCACTGCAATTTGATGCCCTCATTACCATATTTGCTTTGATCAAAGTGGAGAAAACACATCTTGGTTTTATGATCTCAGTCTGTGATAATCTAAGGTATCTTTTGCATTCCTCAAGAATCCACGGCTTAAATAATTACCCAAGCTAGGGGCGGGAAAAGGTTTTTTTGGGGGTGGCAAAAGCACCAGGCAAGCATAATTCAAAATGGAGATAATTGCAAGGTGGAGATGTCATTGGGTTCCAACAAGGTTCGCCCATTTCGTCTGCAAGGAGGCTAAATATGCTTTTCAAATTTTTATTTGTATTAATGCACTCACAGACGCGCACACACCTTGCCACTTGTGCTCCTTATGTTGCTTGAGTCATCTAATTTTTCTACAGTAAAATTCTTCAGAGAGAAGGTAGCTTGCTAGATCCCCACCTGCTTAACAAGATATTGTTCCCCTATTTTGAGAAAGTTCCCATGTGTTTGGACACCTCTTAAGATCTCATAATCAATTTTTTTATCGTACAGTGGTACCTTGGTTCTCAAACTTAATCTGTTCCGGAAGTTTGTTCCAAAACCAAAGCGTTCCAAAAGCAAGGCACTCTTCCCCATAGAAAGTAATGCAAAACGGATTAATCTGTTCCAGACTTTTAAAAGCAAATAGGTACCGCTTTCTACCGGGAAGGTAAACGGCGTTTCCGTGTGCTGCGCTGGTGCTGGCTCGACAGAGCAGCTTCGTCACGCTGGCCATGTGACCCGGAAGTGTCTTCGGACAGCGCTGGCTCCCGGCCTCTTAAGTGACATGAGCGCACAACCCTAGAGTCGGACACGACTGGCCCGTACGGGCAGGGATACCTTTACCTTTACCTTTAAAAGAGCAATTTAACACGGATTTTACTATCGGACGAGACCATTGATCCATAAAATGAAAGCAATAATCAATGTACTGGACTATAAAATAAATAAGACAGTATTGCAGATGATAAAAATTAAAATTCTTTTTCTTACCTGCGCTGATGATAGTCATTGTTTGGATGAGGGACTTTTATCCATTTCCGCGGTCACACAATCAATCAATCAGTAGCTGAACTGGGTTCCACACTGTCACAAAAACAAATTAACCGGAAAACAAAAACGCAAAATAGATAGCCCTGGAAACAATAGCTGACAGCCTCATTGAATGTTCAGCTTCTGAAAAACGTTTGAAAACTGGAACACTTACTTCTGGGTTTTCGGCGTTTGAGAACCAAGGCGTTTGAGAACCAAGGCGTTTGAGAACCAAGGTACCACCATATTTCCTGAGATCAAGGAGCAGGTTTTCATATGTGCAAATTGTGTTCTTTTTCTTTAAAATGAAACCGAACAACACCTTCATCCCTGTTGTGTGTGTATGCATGTGAGTTCTGCATATGAGTGGTTTGCATATGGGGTAGACATCACTCTTCATAATTCTTACACGTGGGTGGGTGGAATAAAGTACAGTGGTACCTCGGGTTAAGTACTTAATTCGTTCCAAAAGTCCGTTCTTAACCTGAAACTGTTCTTAACCTGAAGCACCACTTTAGCTAATGGGGCCTCCTGCTGCCGCTGCGCCGCCGAAGCACAATTTCTGTTCTTATCCTGAAGCCAATTTCTTAACCTGAAGCACTATTTCTGGGTTAGCGGAGTCTGTAACCTGAAGCGTATGTAACCTGAAGCGTATGTAACCCGAGGTACCACTGTATAACTGGTGCTCAGAATTCTTTCCCAGAATTCCACATGTGTGCTCACAGGCCCCAAGTGGTTGCTGGTGTTTTAGCTTTAAGCCTTCCATGACACATTCAGAAATCTGCTTACTAATTATCCCACAGGGTTGTATATCATTGTGGAAAGTCTATGGTCTGGTTCACATGAGCCTCTGTGCTATTAAACAAGGCTGAGATCTAATCTTCCCTACCTTATAGGCATTCCTCTTCTGCACCCAAAGACTGCTGGGATTGAACCTGCTGAATGCTATTCAATTTTTGCAGGTGACCCAGCCCTGTACTCTGCGGTAGTTCTCCAGATTTCATGTGAAATAAGTATTGTTTTATCATTTTTATTTGCTATATTTTAATATCCAGTTTTTTCAGACCGTTGTGGTCACCTGAAATATCTTTGTTGTTGTTTAGTCGTTTAGTCGTGTCCGACTCTTCGTGCCCCCATGGACCAGAGCACGCCAGGCACTCCTGTCTTCCACTGCCTCCTGCAGTTTGGTCAGACTCATGTTTGTTGCTTCGAGAACACTGTCCAACCATCTCGTCCTCTGTCGTCCCCTTCTCCTTGTGCCCTCCGTCTTTCCCAACATCAGGGACTTTTCCAGGGAGTCTTCTCTTCTCATGAGGTGCCCAAAGTATTGGAGCCTCAGCTTCAGGATCTGTCCTTCCAGTGAGCACTCAGGGCTGATTTCCTTCAGAATGGATAGGTTCGATCTTCTTGCAGTCCATGGGACTCTTAAGAGTCTCCTCCAGCACCATAATTCAAAAGCATCAATTCCTCGGCGATCAGCCTTCTTTATGGTCCAGCTCTCCCTTCCATACATCACTACTGGGAAAACCATGGCTTTAACTATACGGACCTTTGTTGGTAAGGTGGTGTCTCTGCTTTTTAAGATGCTGTCTAGGTTTGCCATCGCCTTTCTCCCAAGGAGCATGCGTCTTTTAATTTCATATCTGCTGTCACCATCTGCAGTGATCATGGAGCCCAAGAAAGTAAAATCTCTCACTGCCTCCATTTCTTCCCCTTCTATTTGCCAGGAGGTGATGGGAGCAGTGAAATATCTTAAGCCAGTGGAAAAGAGAAAAAAAGGCTCACAAATTACCAGGCTTACAAACTGAAAAGACACACAAAGAAAGAAGAGAATGAGGCAGTGGTTTAGTGTGGGGGGCTGGTGGCCCTGGGTGCAAAATTATGAGAGGGGCACAACCAGGCACCCCCACAAAAGGCTCCCTTATTGAGGCTGCATTGCTGAGCTCCTTCCAACTTCTCTAGCATCGGGGAGGCAAGGCACACCAGGCTGCGCCTCCGGGGCTGGGGCGGCACCTCTTTCTCCTTGTGGCCGGTGAAGAGACACCCACATATGCTGTCAGGAGTGAAGGGGACATTCATACATCCTCCCAACTTCCAATGTCTGTGCTCTAGTTCTGGGTTTCTCCATTCAATTCAGTGGGGCTGGGTTGGTTGCCATGTGCCTCACAGGCTCTGTTAACCTTCTGTGAGGACTTCACATGAAGACTCCTCCATCCCAGCTATCCAGTCCACCATGGGAGCACAACACCTGACCTGCCCCGGGTGTTGGCAACCCACACTACACCACTGAGTGGAGGAGAAAGGACAGAAGGAGAAGATCAGTCCAAACAAAGTGGGGGTTATAAGCATTGATGTGCCATTGTGGCCACACTGGTATCTCCTTAGTGGTGTCCTTGTTGAAATGACAGCTGGTGGTTCTTAATCCTTTGGCTGATGGGTGACCTTTCCCTGTTGCTTCTGCAGTCCCAGGAGCACTGGCAGTTGGAGCTGAGCATTCATTCTGGCGTGCAGAGGAGAAGCAAACTAAATTCTGTTGGACCTTAAGGTTGGCCTCCCCTTTGCCATGATGTTCCTCCTAGGAGGCAGGGTGAGGCCCTACATCCTCTGGCTAGTAGCAAGGACCTCAGTGTGTTGCCCTTTGGCTCTGAGGTCCCGGGGCAACTAAAGCCCTTGTAGCTCAAGACCACGCATGATGATGTACACAGTCGCCATGGAAATATTGACATTCAGCATGGCCAAAGATAAGATGCCGCTAGCCTACAACCCATGGCCAAAAGCTGGTCTGAACCGTGTCTACCATCAGCTTCCCAGATACTGCTTTCCAAGTTGAGCTGTCTTCATAGTGTGAATTTGTGTGAAAATCTCAACATTTTCTACGGAAACAAGTATGCTCTCATGTTCTTTATTTGGCTGGATTATGACCAAGGTTCCCAACGCTGAAATTGCACTAAAAAGATCTGAACATCAGGGGGGGAAAGACCATGTAAAAAAGATCCCTAAAATAATGTTAACTTTATGTCTGTTTGTATAAGTGATGAACCGTGATTTTTGTTTAATTTCTGACTATAATATAAAAATCTAACCAAAAGCAAACAAAGAGAAATCTCCACAGTTCCCTCAAAATCTAGCAAAGACAGAGGACCATAATTTCATCCTCCCCGCCCAAAAACTCGGTCACTTTGTAGTGACTTCTGAACGTGGGCCAAAAAGCAATCAAGATTGATTTGGCTGCCCACTGGCCTTCACATTGTCTTTACTTTTTTCCAGAGTTTCTCTCGTGCTCTGGTCTGACCGTTTGCGATCATTTTCTATTGTCCCTGTCTCAACTTGTCAACTGAAAAGCCTGCAGAGAATGTTAAAAGTATTTGCTTCTTTGACATCAAATTAATATGTAGACTCGGGTAGCTAGGGTAACACCAAACACAGATTGACCAGGAAAGAAAAGAAACAAAAAAGAACTTTGGAGCTGCGATTATTTCATAGATGATTGGTTGTGACAAATGCAAAAGGAAGGAACGAGAGGTTCCAGTAAAGTTGAGGAATGCAATGTGTCTCATTCCATTCATTAGCACAGATTGATGGCCAAGTCAAATCAGTGCTCTCCATTCAAGCTTGAAGCCCTAGCCTTTCAATATGTAAATAATTATCAAGAGTGTATGGCAGGGGGCATAGCGAAAGGTAACACGATTTGAATCAGAACAGTGAGCCTTAAAAAATAAAATTAATCCACTTTTCTCTGCTGTTTAATTTAAGAAGAATTTGTGGTAGGAGCTCCTGGCATCATTGCACAGGGGTGATACGGTAGACCACAACTCTTTAGTGAAGTTTTTGCAAACCTTTGAAATGTAGGCATTCTGAGCTCAGAACCAAAAATGCCTATTTTTTGGAAGGACACAATGTGCTCCCAAGATTCTCCTCTATATCACTCACTGAAATTAATGGGTCTTGCTTAGAAGCACTTCATGTTGGACTATTTCCTGAGTTCAGGGTGCGACCCCACCAGCGTAATAGAAGCACAAATCTAATTGGCCACACAAAATTAAGTGTACTGAAGCCAATTGAAATAGGTTGGGTGATGCTATTCTAGGAACAGTGAGGATGCCCTCAAGATCCTGCTGCGATGCCCATGCCACTGGAGATTGAGAAGGAAAAACCAAAGGGACAATCTTAGGTGATCATAGAGAACACAACAGGGCACAAGGAAAGGAAAGAACGTACAGCCCATGCTGTTTAGAGCAACAGTTAGCCTTCAATTCTATACTTCTTTTATTTGGAAGAAAGCCGTATTGCTCTCTGTGGAACTTAACTTCTGAGTCAACGTGCATAGGCATATCCTGGAAGTTGATTAATTCGTTAGATTAATCAACTGGAAATACGTTTTTGGTCAAGTAAAAATGTGCTCCTAAGTACTCAGGCAATGGTTTTAAAACATGTTAAAATTATTCTCAATTAAATGACTTATAAAAATGGGGGAAAGAATACGAGTGGTCATCATAGAAGAACCATTGCTCCTGCGCCCTTTCACAGAAGGCAAGGTACTAACAATATGAATTCAGGACACTTAGGCTGTTCCACACAAACAGTTGGGCTGAGAAAGGATTTCTTCAGCAGATGTACTCTTATTTATTGACTAACTATGGTCATGTAATGCCACCAGTAGTGGCATGACTACAGCTTACTTGGACATAACTGGATGGAGGAAAGGAGGAAAGGTTGGGGTGTGTGGATGCCCTGGCGAGATTCTGTCAGTGTGTCCATGCAGTCCTGACCTGGCCACCTTCCTGCCGCGCCCCACCTCATCCAGGTGAGCTGTAGTGATGTCACTGTTGGGAATGGGGGCCTACAGCTCTGCCTTGACATGCCACCCATGGTCTGACACTCAAGAAAAGAGTCCCAAAATGAAGTAACCAGCTTGGGCTACTACAGTTCCCTTCCAACATTCCTTGAGATATTATTCTTATTCTTATTCTTCTTATTATTATTATTTATACCCCAGCCATCTGGCTGGGTTTCCCCAGCCACTCTAGGCGGCTTCCAACAAAATATTAAAATACAGTAGTCCATCAAACATTAAAAGCTTCCTTAAACAGGGCTGCCTTCAGATGTCTTCTAAAAGTCTGATAGTTGTTGTTCTCTTTGACATTTGGTGGGAGGGTGTTCCACAGGGAGGGCACCACTACCGAGAAGGCCCTCTGCCTGGTTCCCTATAACTTGGCTTCTCACAGTGAGGGAACCACCAGAAGGCCCTCGGCGCTAGACCTCAGTGTCCGGGTAGAACAATTGGGGTGGAAATGCCTCTTCAGGTATACTGGACCGAGGCCTCCATGAAGATTCTCGGAATTTCCCAGATCTATATTCCCATCACAAAACACTTCCTCATGCGTTCTTCTTGAAGAAGGACGCTCTCAGTTTACCTTCTTTTCCAGTTGGTTTGGCTTTCTGCACGTGGGCACAAAACGAAATGTCTCTCATCACACCAGAGAAAGGGGAGGGAATGACTCTTCTGCAAATAACCACCGAGGGTGGCGTCTGGATGCCATACCACCCAGGCATTGCTCCATCACCAAAGGGTATTCTTCTTTGACTCAGCCCACAACACACTGGAAGAACTGGTTCTCCAAAGGCATTTAAAACAGTTCAGACATTCAAACTATGCTTAGAGTCCGTTGCATAAAGCAAACTGAATGGGTTGAATTCATGTTTAAAACAGGTTCAGAGCATCTCACCCAAGTTCAAGACCATAGATGGGTAAAGAAACACGAGAGGATGATTGTGTTGTTTATAATGTGACATTACTGCTACATATCTTTGCTTGAATGTTCACTTCTAAAAACTGAAATGACCTGCGTCCAGCCACCATAGAGCTCACATCTGCACCATACATTTAAAGCAGTATCATAACACTCTAAACAGTTTTGGCTGCCCTCTCTCCAAAGAATTCTGGGAACTGTAGGGTGATAAAAGCTGTTGGGAGTCCCCTCACAGAGCTGCGATTCCCAGAGTTTCTTACCGTATTTTTCGCTCCATAAGGCGCACCTGACAAAAAGATGCACCTAGTTTTTAGAGGAGGAAAACAAGAAAAAAATATTCTGAACAAAAGAGTGGATGTATGATTTTTGTGGTTCATGCTGTGGCCACAGACATGTGATCTGACGGTGAGTTTGGGGTAGCCCAATGCAAAAATCCTGAGAATCCATGTGGATCCGTGCTTTGTAACCAAGTTTTTGCGCCATTGTGGCCCCAGGCAACAGTGGGTGTGTGATTCTTTTGGTGCAGGCTGTAGCCATGAACATGCTATGTGATCTGATGGTGAACTTGGGGTGACGCAATGCAAAAATCCTGAGGATCCATGTGGATCCGTGCTTTGTGGGGGGAAGAGGGATCTACTGACTGTCAGCATCCTTAGCAAACTACAGTTCCCGGGTTACTTTGGGAGAAGCTATGGGTGTTAAAAGGGTATCATAATGCTTTAAATACATTGCTTCTCAGATATGATTTTCAGAGCCTGAAAGAAATCTGCTTATTGGCAACAACAAATATTCACCACAATAAGAATGAATTTATGCAGGAGAAAGGACCCGTGCTTATGACTATAGGATTCCTTGGCTTAAACTATGCACATTGTAAAAATTAAAATATCCCTTTTGTCTATCCTGAATCTCTTTCTGTTCTGTTTCATTGGATGAACCAGAGTTCGTATATGGAGAGAGAGAGAGAGAGAGAGAGAGAGGGAGAGGGAGGGAGAGAAACTTCTCTCTGTTCGCTCTCTGAACACTATTTTCTTCCAGGCATAATTTTATAAACTTGAATCATGTTTGGTGATACTTTTTGCATCATGGGCATAAATTCAAAAGCTGAAGCTTTTCATAGCTCTATACGCTTAAAAAAAGTTGCAGATTGAATGACTGGCTATAACTGTGGCACAAGCGCTGCTATTTATAACCAAACATCAGAGCATCTAAGAGACCACATTCAGCCTCAAATAATTCAGTATTTGATCACTGCCGAAGGCAGGAATTTGGTCATATGGGGTCTATGTAAGAATGGAGGGGAAATTTGATTCATTTTGATTTAAAGGCAAACCTTCCAAATTCAGATTTACTGAAACAATATAGAACCAAAATACATCCGTCTTTTGAAATTCATACTTCTCCAGATGTTTCAAGGCTGCTCTCCAGCCAAGCAGAAACAAATGTATATACTAAAGTGTGCATCAAAATGCATAGATTACTTAAAAATCGAACAGAAGAAGTTTTATATAAAGGTAAATGCTTAAATTGCATACAAAAATGTATATAAGAAATTCATGATAAAATGTTGGTGAATTTCCATGAGGACTTTTAAAAAATGTATTGCAAACTGCTTTGGAAATCCAGAACACTTAAAATTGGAGAAATGAGCAACTGAGAGAAATGAAGGTCACAGATTCACCCACCCTGACCTGGAAGGTTATCTAAAGCTCTGGACTACAGGCAAATGAAAGATACTCCGTGTCCCTATTTTCCAGGGATAGTTCCAGTTTTACAGACACTGTACTGGTTTCTGATTTGATCCTGGAATGTCCCGCTTTTCCTTAGGACATCCCTATTTTCATTGGAGAAATGTTGGAGGGTATGGAGTTATGTGACTCCCAAGCCAATGAGATAAGTAATGATACAGCCTTTAGAAGACACCTAGGCAGTCCTGTAAAGGGACATTTTTCAATGTTTCATGTTTTATTATTTTATATATATATTCTGGAAGACTCCCAGAGTGGCTGGGGCAACTCAGCCAGATAGGTGGGGTATTATTATTATTATTATTATTATTATTATTATTATTATTTAGGACATTCCAATTTTCATCAGGGAAATGCTGGAGGATATGAAATGGCAAGTGGTCACCTTGCAGGAAGTGATTTAGGATTTTGACTGAGGCAGTTGATGCTTTCAATGTACAGTCAAACCTCGGCTGTCAAACGTAATCCATTCCAGAAGACCATTTGACTTCTGAAATGTTTGACAACTTAGGCGCAGCTTCTGATTAGTTGCAAGAGCTTCTTGTACTCAAGCGGAAGCCGCGTTGGATGTTCAGGTTTCGAAAAACGTTCAAAACCCAGAACATTTACTTTTTTCAGCATTCGAGAGCCGAAACATACAATAACAGAGGAGTTTGGTACAGTGGTGCCTCGCAAGACGAACGCCTCGCAAAACGAAAAACTCGCAAGACGAAAGAGTTTTCCATTTTTGAGTCGTTCCGCAAGACGAATTTCCCTATAGGCTTGCTTCGCAAGAAGAAAGCCCATAGGGAAATCTCCGGGGACCTCTTTTAAATGCTGGCGGTGGGGAGCAAAGCCTTTCGCCCCCCTCCGGCCTTCAGAAGATCTCCGCTGTGCCGGGGGCTTTTAAAATGCTGGGGGTCGGCAGCAAAGCCCTCCTGTCCCCGGAGCTTGCGGGGCGGGAGGTGGGAAGAAAAGCCCTTGCCCCCCCCAGCCTTCAGAAGAGGTCGGGGGACAGACTGTCCCCGGACCTGGTCTGAAGGCGGTTTCCATAGGAACGCATTGATTGATTTTCAATGCATTCCTATGGGAAACCGTGCTTCGCAAGACAAAATACTCGCAAGAAGAAAAAACTTGTGGAACGAATTAATTTCGTCTTGCGAGGCACCACTGTATCAGAGGTTTGACTGTAGAGAAGCTATGAGGAAGGTTTCTTCAACCATTCAGTTTGTGCTTCAAACAGGTGAGCTTCTACTATGTGTTTTTGACACACCTACCAAGATAATAATAATAATTTGTTCGGTTTTCCCCTCAGACCTTCAAAAATCACAGCACTACCTCATACGATATCCTAGCCCCAAACATAATCTATAAAAGGAGTGGCCTTTTGTGGTTGTTTTGCAGACATTTCCCCCCTCTCCACATGCTTAAAGTAAATGTTATATAATAAAAATATATTGACAGGAAGCCTTGGTGTCATCCAGTGTCTGGCAAACCCCACTCTGAATTTGAGTGGCACATTCCATTTCCTGTAGAAATGAAAATTACACTAGGCATTTTACTCAATGCAGCATGTGATTTCATCATGCTGAAAATCCTACTGCAAGAAACAAAAAGGAAAAGTTGTCACTTTGGTCACCGGTCCTGATTCATTCCGATGAAAAAGAAAGCATGAGACCATATGTTTGGAAGATTACATAGCACTAGGGAAGAAAGAGAAATTTGATTCAGTTCACATTTAAAAATGAACCTACTTCATCCATGCTTTCTGAAACAATACACAGGTCAAAACGCAGCCATCTTCTGAAATTTGCACTTCTTCAAATTTTGCGATTCGCTAGCCAAGCAGTGTGTACAAAATTGCATATGCTAAGGTAAGGTCTGCATAAAATGCATACATTTGCGGAGATAAGCTATAAGATGCATTACATGAGGAAATTGCTTTGCAAAAATCTGCATATTAGGCAATGTTGCATACAAAAATGTGTCTATTGAGAGAAATTTGCACTAACATGCTGGTGAATTTTCATGAGGAATTCTTTTCTAAAAAAAATTCACAAACTGATATGAAGGAGCGAACTTATGATGTGGGGGGAGAGAAACTGGGGAAAACTGAAAATGACAGGTTCACCCATCCCTACATAGCACCCATTTATCTAGAATATCAAGGTCTGGTTTGCCCTCCTTACAGCTCCCAATGGAGTGGTTATTACATCTTAGGTTACACTAATGGGTTGACTTGGGGCAAATGTGAGCGGTGCCCCCCACCTTGAAATGGGGAAGACGTAGAGTTTCCACAAGGAGAAGGGGACGGCAGAGGACAAGATGGTTGGACAGTGTTCTTGAAGCTACTAACATGAGTTTGACCAAACTGTGGGAGGCAGTGGAAGACAGGAGTGCCTAGCATGCTCTGGTCCATGGGGTCACAAAGAGTTGGACATGACTATATGACTAAACAACAACAACAGAGTTGCCACACTTTTATTTCCTCCTGCATATAGTAGGAGTAATAATAATAATAATATTTATACTCCGCCCTGTCCGGCCAGAACCGGGCTCAGGGCAGCTAACACCAAAGAAGTTACAATAAAATGTCAAAGAAAAAGAAAAACAGTTAATTAAAATACTGGTTAAAATATCATTTAAAATGCAGCCTCTTTTTAGTAGTAGCCCATAAATCGAAACCATAAGGGGAGGGAAACATAAGGGTCAGACTGAGTCCAAACCAAAGGCCAGGCGGAACAGCTCCCTCTTAAAGGCCCTGCGGAAAGATGTCAAGTTCCGCAGGGCCCTGGTCTCTTGTGGCAGAGCATTCCAAGTTGGGGCCAGTACTGAAAAGGCCCTGGCCCTAGTTGAGACCAATCTAACCACCTTGCGGCTCGGGACCTCCAGAGTGTTGTTATTTGTGGACCTTAAGGTCCTCCACGGGGAATACCAGGAGAGGCGGTCCTGTAGGTACGAGGGTCC
Source organism: Podarcis siculus (assembly GCA_034642415.1). NCBI lineage: Eukaryota > Metazoa > Chordata > Lepidosauria > Squamata > Lacertidae > Podarcis > Podarcis siculus. The sequence continues at coordinate 392,348 of JAXCMG010000071.1, read as the reverse complement.
TAGGCCGCATAGGGCATATAGATGCAACTGGGTTGGGGTTTTGTCCTTCCTAACAGGATGGTGTTTAGATTGAGTGAATAGTGGATCACGAACTGGTGAGCTGAAGCGTATCAGATGCACTTGCAGCCAGTTCTGTCAAGGGGGTGAACATCAGGGGCGGCCCTCACGTCTGCAGGGAAGCTTGCTTCCTGATCTGAGCAGCAAACCCTTCTCCCAGGTCCAACGGACTGATGGGATGGTTGTTGTTCTTTAAAAGAGGCATCTGCAAGCAATGTGATCGTGAAAATTCAGCCCCCTTGGAAGTCTCTGTAGCCATGAGAAGTGTATACATCTCACTTAATTCGTGACAATTTTACATTGTGAAGCTTGCTACAAAAGCGCTCATTTTTCTTAATGGTCCTTTCAATGTGGAGCAGTTGAGGTAATGAAGAGGTATTTCACCTGTTGTTAAAGATGAGTAATGAGCTGCAGTGCATTTCCCCAGATGCATAATCTCTGGCAATGAACCAGAACTTTCATTTTGTCACTGTCATAACCTGCAATATCACAAGGAACCACGTTAAGAGGCTTACCTATTCGACCTATCAATTTCCTCTCGAAGGGAATGTTAACATGGTTTACATGAAATATTTAAAGTAGATCCAAACATCAACCCATATAACAGGATTTCCCTGTAGGAAGGAGTAATCCCTTCCCTATCTATTTATTCCTCGTTTTTTAATAGAGACGGTGAAGTTTGCTGAGCCAATCTCTGGTATGGACCTTGGGGGCTCCTAAAAGCCTGCCTCAAATAAGAGGGGAATTCTTCTCCAGCTTGGAAAAAATCCAACCGGTAGATTAATTCATGGTTTCCCCACCACCTCATCCCAGTCTGTTCCTAATAGCCCAAGAAAGCCCAATTTACCAGCACCCCTTTTTCTAGGAACTCAGACAAATATGGGAGCAATCCACCACCCTCATATAGCCTCCCCACCTATTGTGACCATATATCTACCTTATTCCTCATGGCATTTCATTTAAGATTTGTTCCATAGAACAAGATCTACAAAGAGTCAAAAATCAAGTCCCGGGTAACAACACTGGAATATATCACCTTAAGGGCAAATTTGTTCCTCAAATGTATTTATCTGCCATAGCATGAATCTGCCTTTGGTGTTTTGAAGCTATTGCCAACCTTTTTGGGGCCTCTGGGCACATTTGGTTTGTTAAGTGAGTGCTATGAACATCTCCCCATCTCCTCTGGTCACGTCTTTCCCCTACATCAATCTCCTCTTCTTGAGAAAGGAAGGAAGTGTGCACATGTGTGCATCTTATTCCCAGGGGACCAGTAGAGATCAGATCCAGTAGAGCCTGGAAAGAGGAAGTGGGAAATACCATCACTACTTTCCCTGGGAGTAAAATGTAACAACCCTCACTATCTCATGATCAGTGATGGACCAGGCTTAGAAAGCCTTCAAGAGCTCTAGGGGAAGATGCAATGGTTTGGGTTGGTCCACCATGCATGGAAGTCGCAAATTTAACAAAGCTACCTCAGAAATGCAAGACCGCTACTGTTCATGAGGATCTGAAGTTTTGAGGTAGTTACGGCTTATTGAGTCCTTGGTACAACCTGAGCTAATCATGAAACAAGCTGAGGAGAGCCCAAGTACATTAAGCTCTGGTGGGTTCGCCCTCAGTATGCTTTCGATGCCAACAGGAGTTTGCTTTCGATGCCAACAGGAGTTTCTGCAAGAATTAACTGTTCTCTCTGCCTCCTTCAGCGTAGTACAGAAATTAATGTCTCCTTCATTTCCTTGTCACGGAAACTGAAGAAGTCAAGTCAGAAGATACGGTTTCAAAAGGCCAGTGCTATGAGGGCCATAATACAGGTACTATTGGACATCTTTCATTGATTTCCATTTAGCCATGACCAGGGCCAAATGTCAGCTATGCCTTTAGGCAGCTCTTTTAGGAACCTCGTGTAATTCATAAGAGATTTCCAAGGCTTCCCCGAGCTCCAGACTCTACAAGATTACTTATTCTTAATGGTACAGTGAAGCTGAGAGCAGGCCTCATTTTATTAAATGGTGCAAGTACCCAATGATTTTACCCAGCTATCAGCAGTGGGTTGTGTAAGTGGCCAGGCAGTCTGGATATTCAAAATGGAAAGGAAAGGAAAGTAGATGGAAGTCTGAAACAGACGAAATGAAAATGCAAAATACAAATGCAATTCCTTTTAACAGCTGCAGAACAACTAATAATATTAGTTCAATAATATAATTCAATAATATAATTGAATCGGTGTCTCCTAGTATCTAAAGCTGCATCTGTATGTTTTGGATGTATAACACAGATCTATGTATTAGGGATATACAAATCTGTCCATTCCCATCTCTTTTTCTTATTTCCCTTTTTCTTTTCTATTGTTCAATTAAACTGTTCTTTTTAAAAAAATAAAATAAAAATAACAACAATAAATCAGGTTGGTGTTTTTTTCCAATTTCTCATTTTCCCATTCTTATGTTTTCCACACTTCATAGCAGCTTGCAATTTTTTAAAAAAATCTCCTGAAAATTCATTCTCTCTCTCTCTCTCTCTCTCTCTCTCTCGCATTCAATTGCACGAAGTATACACATTTTTGCATAAAACAATTTTGCCCAACAGAATGCATTTCCTAGATGCTATTTTCACTAATATATGCATTCTTATGTTCACTTTACCTTGTTATATGCCTTTTTCTTTCCTGCACATGGCTGGAGAACTGCATTGCAACATTCAAAAGAGTGTGGATTTCAAAGGCTGGCTATGTTTTGGTTCTCACATTGCTTTGAAAAGTGAACTGGGTCACATTTCTCTCCAGTCCCTGAGCTATAGTCCTTGCTTGATCCAACTACCGCTTCGGTCACAAGTTGGAGGAAATCCTACTGATTTCAGTAAGACATGCTTCCAAGGAGATAATGGCTAGGCATGGAACTTCAAGGTAGTTGCCTTTGACACTGCTCCTTATTCTAGTGGTTTATAACCATCCCATATTATTTTTTAAATTATTATTTATTCAATTTATGAACCTCCCTTTATCCAAAGATCCCAGGGCGGTATACAACATTAAGGACACAATTTATGCAACATAATAATAAAAACAAATACCAATACACAGTATATGGGGAAGGCTCCCTGCTGAGGAGACAATCCTGTTGCTCTATTCCTTACGCCTAGGTTAAAATATTTAAATGCATATGTTAATACATTTAAATATGTGCCACTGTCAAATTGCACTGACTAGTAAGTTAAGCCCAATACAGCTGCCTAGCTTTCTCAAACTTGCTCAGGCGGCAGAATGTGCATAGCTGCATCATGAGTTTATACTGAATGAGTCACAAGCAACTCAGACAAATAAATAGCAATGATATATTGGAAACATTTCTTTGACATGGCTATACAGTGGAACCTCTACCTGCGACCATAATCCATTTCAGACATCCGACCGGAGGTCAAAACGGGTCGCTGGGAGAGGCGCTGTTGTGCTCAGGCATGGGCGGCGATTGCCGCTCCTGCGCATGTGTGAACACAGTTACTTCCGGGTTTGCCGCAGACGTTGGGCGAAATGGATGCAAGCAGAGGCGGACGTTAGAAGAGGTTTGGCTGTATCTGTGTATCTTAAGGGAATCCTTTTGGCACTAATATTTCATGGCCAATGCTCCAATGTTTTCATGGCCAATGTTTTCAATCTAACCATGCAAGCTGATCAATTATATATTGCATCCGGACAGAACTCTGGGGAAAAAAATGGGCTCTGTGCGTTCCTCTTTTGTTCACGTCGCTGACTTTAGCCCCATTTAATTGGCCTCCAGACAGATGATTAGACAGACAGTAAGTACAGCTGACCAGTCCGTGCATAATTAGAAAACAGCAAGGTGAGCTCGCATTGGCTTAATCTCATTTCATCCCCCAGGCTTTATCACCATTTGGCCTAGTTCCCTTTATCCATTCCAAGATGATAACAGCTTTATATGACAGTGAATTAAGGGACCAAATAGATTTGTGTCGTTATATAGGTCACATGCAACTAGCACATTTTAGATTCTGCTGTCGGCCAGCCAGGTGTGCGTTTGCTTTGCAAACCCACTTGGAGATGGTCAAAAGGAAGGGGAAATGGGAACGTAGAGTGCTAACCAGTGGCTTTGTCCATGGTTTCATTTTCATATTCCCCCCCCCCCATTTACTGAATTTATATACTGACCTATAATCGGAGTTCTCAGGGCGGTTCACAAAAAAGATCATAATATATACCGTAATTTTTGCTCTATAAGACTCACTTTTCCCCTCCTAAAAAGTAAGGGGAAATGTGTGTGCGTCTTATGGAGTGAATGCAGGCTGCGCAGCTATCCCAGAAGCCAGAACAGCAAGAGGGATTGCTGCTTTCACTGCGCAGCGATCCCTCTTGCTGTTCTGGCTTCTGAGATTCAGAATATTTTTTTTCTTGTTTTCCTCCTCCAAAAACTAGGTGCGTCTTGTGGTCTGGTGCGTCTTATAGAGCGAAAAATATGCTAAAATAAAAATAAAAACAATAATCCAATAACCCCCCCCCAAGAGCCAAATTTTAAAGGGTATAGGGTGTTGATCAGGTCAACTAAAGGCCTTGTTAAAAAGGAACAATTTTACCTGGTGCCTAAAAGTGTATAATGAAGGTACCAGGTGAACTTTCCTGGGGAGAGCTTTCCACAGATGGGGAGGCACTGCAGAGAAGGCCCGTTCTCGTGTTGCCAATCTCTGGACCTCACATGGAGGAGGCACATGAAAGAGGGCCTCAGAAGATGATCTCAGAGTCCAGGTAGGTTCATATGGAAAGAGGCAATCCTTGAGGTATTGCGGTCCTGAGCCGTTTAAGGCTTTATAGGTCAAAATCAGCACTTTGATTTGGGCCCGGAAACTAATTGGTAGCCAGTCCAGTAGGACCAGGGATGGGGTGGCGCTGTGGGTTAAACCACAGAGCCTAGGACTTGCCGATCAGAAGGTCGCGGTTCAAATCCCTGCGACGGGGTGAGCTCCTGTTGCTCAGTCTCTGCTCCTGCCAACCTAGCAGTTCGAAAGCACATCAAAGTGCAAGTAGATAAAAAGGTACCTGAGCCGTTTAAGGCTTTATAGGTCAAAATCAGCACTTTGAATTAGGCCCAGAAACTAATTGGTAGCCAGTGTAGTCAGACCAGGATCAGTGTAATATGCTCAAACCGTCTTTCTTGCTCCGGTGAGCAACCTGGCCGCTGAATTCTGCACCAGCTGAAGTTTCTGAACGTACTCCCAGTTGTGGGAAAACTGGGAATAATGTAAACCACTGAACCTAGGGCTTGCCGATCAGAAGGTTGGCGGTTCAAATCCCTGTGGTGGGATGTGCTCCCATTGTTCGGTCCCAGCTCCTACCAACCTAGCAGTTAAAGTGCAAGTAGATAAATAGGTAGCACTCTGGTGGGAAGGTAAACAGTGTTTCTGTGCACTGCTCTGTTTTCGCCAGATTGCCAGAAGGGCCTTAGTCATGCTGGCCACATGACCCAGAAAAAACTGTCTGCGGACAAACGTTGGCTCCCTCGACCAGTAAAGCAAGATGAGCACCACAACCCCAGAGTCATTCGTGACTGGACTTAACTGTCAGGGGTCCTTTACCTTTACCTTTTTAACCTTTCCGAGCAATCCTTTAGCTGCCCCAAACCATGCCATCTCAAGAGACAAGGATGCAAACATCTCTCCATGCAGGGTGGGGATAAAAGAGAGAGGTGCAAATATATTTCGTTTGATCATTTCCACAGAACAAAGAATGCCTCCTTTCTTGGAAAGAAGTTTGAGTTAGCGTGGTGCAAGATTTTGAACTGGGACATTTAATTTCTCACAGAATGCACACCGCCCAAGCAATGCAAAGGCAATAAATTGAAACTGCAGGCGCATGCAAGCGTCCGCGTCACCCGAGAAATCGCAGCCACAGACGGAAAAGTCATTACGTTGTCCGGAGAGTTCACTTCCTGGTTTGCGTGGAGAAGATGTTTTCAATTTAACCCAGAGGCAGACATGTGCAGCTACTTTGAGGCAGCACTGCGTGTTGAAATGTTGTGCCCAAACAACCTGGGGCAACTGCAGCTGTGCCCCCCTGTGCTATGCCACTGCCTTAACAAACCACAGTTCCCTGGAGTCTTTTTGAGCGGAATTCAAGTGCTTTAAGTGTGACTGCAGCCTGCAGGATGCTACATTGGCTATCCCTGCCCTAGCAGAGATTCTCAGCTCTAAAATGTGGGGATGCTCAGAATGGCTAATAGATGAATGGAGCTACTTCTAAGCACATTCTAAATGGTTGTTAAAAGTAAAAAAAAGAGGGGAGGTTGGTTGGTTGTGGGGAGAACACCACCAGCCCACATGTTTAAGTCATCCATGCATCAAAGCTAACCATCAAAAGTAAATTCCAGTTCACCTTTCGCGCCTGTAGAACTTGACGCCTATTTACAGCCTGGATTTGCTTTTGTTTAGAGAAAAAATAGAGTTTAGTGGATCCTGCTCGAAGTTGCAGATCACACGGAATACAATATTTACTTTCTAAATGTCATGTTTAAGGAAGCTTTTATGGCACAGCATGGTGGTTGGATCCAATATCTGGTGAATCCTTGGGAAACAGGATAGAGAAATAGGTGTGGCAAGTTCATTCTCAAGCTGAAAGGGCAGGCTGCTCTGGAACTCGGTTTGCTTTTCCCTTAGTCACAACTCCCTTACACAATCCAGTGCCCTGAGCAATTATTTATTCTGCTGGTAACGCATGTGTGGTCTTCAAGCAGAGGCATAATGGATTAACCTTTGACTAGCTGCTCGTCATCTAGAGCATATTGGTTCTCTGCCTCCTCTGTTAGAGCTGTGAAATTGTTCTCGTAAGGATGACTGTAAAGTCATTTCCTGCTGGAGTTAAGAATTTCACCTGCACTGAAATTCCCAGTGTGGGGAGCCATGCAATTCACAGGGTGCTACCTCCTCGGCCTACTCAGAAGTAAGGGAGCAATTCTAACTCCTGGGCCATGCTCCTGCTGCAGATTAGAATTCCACAAAAATTCCACAAAGATTTAAATTCCCTTAAAACATAATAAATTTTCACGTTCCAGCACACCTCTTCAGACATTTGTTTGAAATGTTTGTTTTTAACTGTGGTTTAATGTGTATTTGTTTGCAACTGATTTGTGCCATTTTATTCAGTTATTTTACAAGTTGTGTGTCTTTGTTCCTCAAAATTACCCTTTTACATAGTTTTGTAGGTATTGTGTTATTTCATGCATTGTGACTTGCAGTAATTTTAAATTGATCATAGTTTAGTGATTGTTAAGAGTGAATTTCTGTTAAATTATTATTTGCTGGTGTTTTGAGAGTTAATTTTATTGTGTACTATTACATTCTAACAGATTGTTGACTATTCCTTTATTTGATATAAGTCATTCCATTTTAAAGTTGTTTCATTATGACTTTGTATTGGGTCGATTATTATACGGTGTATGTCCTTTGTTGTATATTTTGTTGCTGCAAACTGCCTTGCGTGTAGTAATATAGAAAGGTGGTATACAAATTAAAAGTGAAACGGAATTTATTGCATTTCCATCCCAGCTTTTTCTACAAAGAGAAAAAGAAATATATTTATTTTTTGAGTAATTTATTTATTTTTTGAAAAAGGGGCTGTAGGCCAAATAAGTTTGGGAAGCTCTGATCTAAGCAATCACTATCACGACAGCTTGTGAAACGCCTTGGGATCTTGAAGGGCAGTATACAAATTTAATAATCAATTAATTAATGATTGTATGTATCTGTAGAGCTGTAGGTGGGTTACTTGGATGAATATTCATCAGTTGCATGAATTGATAAATGGTATTGCATTCACTTCATATGGCGTAAGGAACGAAATATAAAGGCAGAACAATGCCAAGAGATGGTCTGGCCCTGAAAGCATATTATTGTGGATTATTTGGTTCAATTAGTACATTTGTGATTCTGTCGTTGTGTCTCGATGCTACCAGCGGGTGGAACAGAAGTTTGGGTTTGGGTTTCTGCTTGAGAGAGTTATTTTCTGTTGCTTCTCAGAAACCAGATGAAGTCTTGGCATATTTTAGAAGTTCAAAACTGGGCTTACGCATGGGCTTGGAATGTTGGTGCGGCAGGTTGCAGCTGCAGATGGCATTCTAACTATTTATGACCAGATCTGCCTAAGTTGCAGGGGATCAATGATCACGATAAGCACCAATTCTATGTATCTGCTCATGAATGTGTGTAAGAGAGAGATGACATTGACAGTCTCTCTCTCTCTGTGTGTGCGTGTGTGTGTGTGTGTTTCAGATAAAGGTAAAGGGACCACTGACAGTTAAGTCCAGTCACGAACGACTCTGGGGTTGCGGCGCTCATCACGCTTTACAGGCCAAGGGAGCTGGCGTTTGTCTGCAGACAGTTTTTCCAGGTCATGTGGCCAGTATGACTAAGCCGCTTCTGGCGAAACCAGAGCAGCACACAGAAATACCGTTTACCTTCCTGCCGGAGTGGTACCTATTTATCTACTTGCACTTTGACATGCTTTTGAACTGCTAGGTTGGCAGGAGCTAGGGACCGAGCAATAGGAGCTCACCCCATCGTGGGGATTTGAACTGCCAGCCTTCCGAACCTGCAAGCCCTAGGCTCAGTGGTTTATACCACAGCACCACCCGCGTCCTTATTTCAGATAACATGTGCTTATTTTGTCAAGAGAACAATCACTCAATCTCTTTATTGCTGTTGGTGACCAGTATTCCAAAACGAAACTTTATACCAATGTATAAAATAATGCCAAAAAAGAAAAGAAAAGAGAGAACCATAACAATAAAATTACGGGTAACCATATCATTCCAGAAAATGCCGGGTGAAGAGAACTAAATTATAAGTTAACTAAAATTAGTCCCTGGTGAGTTTTGCATGCAACAGCACAATCTTTACCCCACCCCCCGGAAGGGGTGAATGTGTTCCAATCCAAAAGGAGTTAAAACAGAGCATAAAATGCATATGATCGTCTTGGGAATTTCCATAAAAAGGTTTCGATAAAAATCCTGCATATATCATGATAAAAAGGAGTAGCACATAAGAACATGAGTTATTGATTCTACCTCCCCAGATTCATGGGGACATTTGCCCTGACAACAGGGGGTATTTTGGATCCTCCTCTCCAGAACTGCTGATGGAATGACATTTTAATGTGCTGGAATAAAGACTACATGATGTTTTTGAACAGAGAGCACGTGAAAATAGTTCGCTGGTTTATAGGCTTGACGTGCTCTGTCACTTAGTAGGTTATTTGAGGCTAAAGCCGGGTCATATTGGCCTGTCAAGAGAACATACGTTTTTGTTCATCTCCCCAAATGCATGTGATGCTGGTAGACTTGTGTAAAGTAAGCAAGGACAGAGGATAAATGAAATATTTTGTAAAATGCTTTGAGGCCTTATACAACCAAGTGGTGTATACATTTTATGAATGAATGAATGAATGAATGAATGAATGAATTTTTGTTGTTGTTGAAACTACCTATTTTGCACTTTTCGGACTAATACATGGAGCGACCCTCGGAGATTTGCACTTCTCTAAATTTTGCAATACAATTCTCCAACCAAATAAGTGTGAACAAAAATGCGTACTTTAGTGGCAAGTGTTGCTGTAATTCAGAAAAATTGGTGCAATTTAAACTAAATGCTTGGGCCATGTCTCAAAGAGCTTATCATGGCTTGTGATCTTCTACCAGGCTGTAGTCTGATCCAAAGGGGATCATAAGAACAGCATTGCTACCAGAAAAATGTACAGCCTTTTAAAAAAGAGAAAGAATTGGGTGCCACCAAAGGCATGTTTGGGTTTAAAAATTGGTCTGGGCCTGAAAGCATTGAAGACCACAGCGCTAGGATGCCTTTACTTAATTTGGGCTGATGCCACTCAATATAGTTTCTAGTTTCACTGGGACCAGCATCTCACATTTACCTGTCCCAAAACATTTAGATGTTTTAAATATGGACCACGTGAGTTCATTGCCTTGGGTTCCCAATGTTCTTATATACCAACATGAAGCCTTTTTTTAAACAGGTTGCTGGGAGCAGATCTACATTCAAAAGATGTCCTCTGCTTCTGTTGGAGGTTACTACATTGTGTTTTTCTCAGGCTAGGCTCAGTCTGCAATCCTGTAATAATAATAAATAATAATACTAATTATTTATACAGTGGTACCTCAGGTTACATACGCTTCAGGTTACAGACTCCGCTAACCCAGAAATAGTGCTTCAGGTTAAGAACTTTGCTTCAGGATGAGAACATAAATCGTGGTCCGGTGGCGCAGCGGCAGCAGGAGGCCCCATTAGTTAAAGTGGTGCTTCAGGTTAAGAAGAGTTTCAGGTTAGGAACGGACCTCCGGAACGAATTAAGTATTTAACCTGAGGTACCACTGTATCCCGAACATTAAAAACTTCCTTAAACAGGGCTGCCTTCAGATGTCTTCTAAAAGTCAGAAAGTTGTTTATTTCCTTGACATCTGATGGGAGGGTGTTCCACAGGGCAGACGCCACTACCGAAAAAGCCCTCTGTCTTGTTCCCTGCAACCTCCCAGTGAGGAAATTGCCAGAAGGCCCTTGAAGGTGGACCTCAGTGTCCGGGCTGAACGATGGCGGTGGAGATGCTCCTTCAGATATACTGGGCCAAGGCCTTTCAGGGCTTTAAAGGTCAGCACCAACACTTTGAATTGTGCTTGGAAACGTACTAGAAGCCAATGTAGGTCTTTCAAGACCAGTGTTATATGGTCTCGGAGGCCATGTACAGTTGTAAACTCCTCAGGTATAGCTCACTGGGGTATCCTATGTCTTAGGATCTAAGAGAAGGTCTTGCTAGGAACCAACCAACCAAACAAACTGTTTTTTTAATTTATTGAAGATTTTATTAGACAAACAGATTCTTAAAATACATGCAATACCCAACAAAATAACATTCACTATAATATAAATATAATACAATATAAAAAGAAAAGAACGGAAAAGAACAGAAGAAAGTAAAAAACAAAGAGAAAGAAGAAGAATGAAAGTGTGAATAAAAACAAAGACATAATGTTATCCACTGTTTGAATCAGCAAAGAAAAGAAACTTCCGACTATACCCATTGTACTAATTTAGAATTAAACTATTATTTACACAGTTGCGTGAAGTTGTTTCTCGTTAACTTAATTTAACTTTATCTGACGAATACTTTATATTGCATGGCTCATTCAATATCTGCCAGAAAGCATTTATTACCGTCGTACCCTTTGAGATATCCCTTAATTATTGATCATTCCTTGTTTACTTCTTGTGTTGAATTTCCTCTCACTGCTGAAAGACTCTTGCGATGAATATGCTTTCTTGGAAACATTGAAGGGGATTGAGCAGCAGCTCTGAGGCCAAATTACAACCTAGAGCAGAGAGGACAGTAACACGGTATCTAACTCACGATGCCTAACTTTTAACAGTGTCTCTCACAGTATCTAACTCCTTGGAAACATTTTGTACTAGCTCAGATGTTACAGAAGCTCCCTGCAGTTGCTACTGTTCCCATGATTGATGGGGTCTGTAAGCCTATTGCTTCCACCTGTTAAGAGGTATGAACACATGTTGGAGAGGAGATATCCATTTGAAATGCGCATAGTGCTGTTGAAACATGTTGAGTCTTCAGGGCCCCCCTTTGGATAAGATTTTTATCTCTTTATGCTGATGCTACATGAGTATTAAAAAAGCAATTAGATGAGGTTTACCTGACAAGCACGGGGAGGGAAAAGTGGGGGAGAGCAATGTGTAGGAGGTTCCTTTCGATGTGCGAGGCCTCAGCCCACCTCACCTGAAACCCTCTGCTAAATTATATAATGCCATTTCCAAATTCAGATGCGAGTGCTAATATCAATTAGACTAACATGCTGGTAACTGCAGTTTGGCTTGTCGCCAGAGTTCTTAAGGAAATATCTGATCATACAACAAACTGATTCTTCACAAACAGAATGACTTCACATTAAAGAAATTTTGGAGCAGGTCCATGCGTCCCTTTCTTTCATTAGTGCTTTTCAGCCCCCATGCGATCATTTCATGATCATCGTGTGCCCATGATGCTCCATGCTCAAGTTCATGGAGAAAGCACAATTGCACACAGAAACTGGCCGTGGCACCTGGAATGTCCACAGGGATGCTCTAAGCGGGATGACTGAAATGTTCACAGAGGCCATGGTGGAAGTCTCAAAGGGCAGGTTCATCATCTGAGGGTGCTTCCATATCCCTCTTTGCCACCAGAAGCCCAAGTGCCCTTCATGGCTAGGAGTGCCTTCTACCAGCTTAGGCTGGTAAGAGACCTAGCCCTATACGGCCTAGGACCCTTGTGCCTACGGGACCGCCTCTCCTGGTATGCCCCACGGAGGACCTTACGGTCCACAAATAATAACATCTTGGAGGTCCCGGGCCTCAAGGAAATTAGACTGGCCTTGACCAGGGCCAAGGCCTTTTCAGCTGTGGCCCCAGCCTGGTGGGCTGGGGTCACCCAAGCATTGGTAAACTCCAGGCTGAATTTTTACCCTATGTTCTGTTTGGGACTTCCCTTGAGGATGGTCCAGAAGCTGCATGTGGTACAAAGTGTGGCAGCTTGACTACTCACTGGGATGGCCAACACGTTGCTCCACAATTGCCAACCTGTTACTGCAGTGTTTAAAGAATTGCGCTGGCTGCCAATTAGCTGCCAAGCTAAGTTAAGGCTGAATAAAGCCCTATACAGCTTTGGACCAGTATCCAGGAAATATTGTCTCACTCTCCAAGTGTGGAGCTCCTGCGGATACCATCTACACAATATAGGGATGTGGCTTTTAGCGTTGTGGCACCTACACATTGGAATTGCTTTGAGGCTTTCTACATGCATCAAAAGGAACTCGAGCGGCGCTGTGGTCTAAACCACTGAGCCTCTTGGGCTTGCCGATCAGAAGGTCGGCGGTTCAAATCCCCATGATGGACTGAGCTCCAGTTGCTCTATCCCAGCTCCTGCCAACCTAGCAGTTCAAAAGCACGCCGGTGCAAGTAGATAAATAGGTACCACTGTGGCGGGAAGGTAAACCGCATTTCCGTGTGCTCTAGCTTCTGTCACAGTGTTCCGTTGCACCAGAAGCAGTTTAGCCATGCTGGCCACATGACCCAGAAAGCTGTCTGTGGACAAACGCTGGCTTCCTTGGCCTGAAAGCAAGATGAGCGTTGCAACCCCTTAGTTGCCTTTGACTGGACTTAACCGCCCAGGGGTCCTTTACCTTTTTTGCTTTTACATTTTATATGCATCTAGTTAACCGTTGCGTGAAACCAGATACTGGACTTAACAGTTCCTGATCCTGAAGGACTCTCCTTCCAATCTTATATTTTTAAATGAAAGGGCAGTGATGGCAGTGGTGAGAATAAATTGGTTTCACTCAGAGAAGGAAACAAACTGAGGGAATCTTACCAAAGGACCCTCCACCCACTGCCTTGTCTGGAGTTTGAAGAAACCAATGACAACTCCAGACTTTGTGGAGTTGTGCCTAGAGATGGGAAGGCCTGGGAAAAAATGGGAAAAAACCTGGTCCCCACCCCAATTTTTCCAGTTTTTTCCAGGCCTTCCCATCTCTAGTTGTGCCCCACCATAATGAGGCATAATACCAAATTCTCACAAGCAGAAACATAGCTGTCAAGCGTCCCTTATTTGGTGGGACAGTCCCTTATCCCAGCGCCATGTCCGGCTGCTGTCCCTTATTGATGATGTCCCTTAAATAAGCTACTGAAGGTAATGGGGCCCTTTCTATGTCCAGCTGTCCTTTGTCAACAACAAATTGTTGCTGTTTTTTTGTGTTGAATATATGCTATATGGTCATTTATGGACCTAATAGGTATCTAAAGCCATTTGCACGCAACAAAATATGTATTTTATCATAGTTGATCCCTTATTTTGGCTGCTGATCCCTTATTTTCGAGGCTGCTGGTCCCTTATTTTCTAATCTGTAAGTTGACAGCTATGAGCAGAAAGCAGTTGCCTGATAGTATGTATGTATAACAAAAATGGAATCAGTTACATATACCTTAATATCCCTCAGCTGCCTATTTGTACTTGCAATCTACAAAGGAAGATCCAGCCAGACTTCTCTTTTCTTGATATCAGATGTCACATTACTGACTGCCAGCAAAAGTTCTACATTTAAACACTTTCCCCCCAAATGCCAGTAAACAGCACCTGCAGATCTAGGAAACAGCGTACAGTGTCCTTATATGCCTTCCCAGTGTGGAAAACAAATGGATTGGCTCTTTCAAAAAAAATACCAACGAGGTGGGGGGAATTTTGTTGTAAATGACACCTATTTGTCTCGTTGAGATTGTGAAGGCAGATTTAACACTATTAAATTTACAAAACAGGAGGGGGAAAGGCAGAGCAAAGCAGATTGGAGAAAACAACAAGAAAATTCCCCCTTTCAACAAGTACCATGCTAATGCTATGTTATCTTTTTTCAGGAAATACTCACTGTAGATAAAGCCAATGAATCTCTCAGGCCATGACTGCATTGCAGGCTGTTGAACTAAATGACCCCAGGGTTCCTTCCAGCTGCAATTCTGTGATTCCATGACTGAAACCTTGGCCTGTTATGTAACAGCATACTTTCTCTCCTCTGCTTTTTTGAATTTCAAGCTGCTCTTCACTTACAGCTCTGTAGTTTTTGAGCGGTGGCAGCTCTTTAAACAGATCATGAATAGGTTTTTTTGTTGACATGCACTGATACCCTATGGTGAATGTTAACCAAAGATCATAAATTGACAACAATCCTTGGTTAACAAGGTTAATAAACCATGGTTAAGCCATGGACCAAGGTTCAGATCACCAGCTTTAGCTCTGGTTAGCTAAACCATTATTTATGTGAGGGACACGAATGGCGGTGTGGTCTAAACCACTGAGCCTCTTGGGCTTGCTGATCAGAAGTTCGGCGGTTTGAATCCCTGCAACGGGGTGAGCTCCCGTTGCTCTGTCTCAGCTTCTGCCAACCTAGCATTTTGAAAGCATGCCAGTGCAAGTAGATAAATAGATACCTCTATGGTGGGAAGGTAAACGGCATTTGTGTGCACTCTGGCTTCTGTCACAGTGTTCTGTTGTGCCAGAAGCGGTTTAGTCATGCTGGCCACATGACCCGGAAAGCTGTCTGCGGACAAACGGCAGCTCCCTCAGCCTGAAAAGTGAGATGAGCGCCGCAACCCCATAATCACCTTTGACTGGACTTAACTGTCCAGGGATCCTTTACCATTTACCTTATAAATCATGGGTTAGCTTTATGTGTAAATGAAGCCTATTGTCAGGTGGCAGAAGAACCAACCCCCACGGCAGGTTGCCAGGAACGGATAAGACGAGGAAAAAACCTTACCATCTGTTTTTTATTCAATATTTACAGAGAGAGGCTTGGGAATACAACATCTTAGAATAATGACATTCTCCCGAGTAAGTCTCCACACCCCCTTCTCTCCCACTTTCTCATTCACTGGGAGCCACACTGGGAGCCAGTGTGGTGTAGTGGTTAAGAGCAACAGACTCGTAATCTGGTGAACCGGGTTCGCGTCTCTGCTCCTCCACATGCAGCTGCTGGGTGACCTTGGGCTAGTCACACTTCTTTGAAGTCTCTCAGCCCCACTCACCTCACAGAGTGTTTGTTGTGGGGGAGGAAGGGAAAGGAGAATGTTAGCCACTTTGAGACTCCTTCGGGTAGTGATAAAGCGGGATATCAAATCCAAACTCTTCTTCTTCATCATCATCATCAACAACAACACCACCACCACAACGGTTGCCATTTAGGGCCATATATCTACAAGCTCATGTTTGGTCAGACTCATGTTTGTAGCTTCGAGAACACTGTCCAATATGCCTGTTGTCTTTGTCCATGGAGTTTTATTGGCAGGGATACTGGAGTGGCTTGCCGGTTCCTGCTCCAGGTGGCTCACGTTTGGTCAAAACACTCCACTATGACCTGTCCATCTTGGGTGGCCCTGCACGGCATAACTCATAGCGTCTCTGAGTTATTCAAGCCCCTTCGCCACGGCAAGGCAGTGATCCATGAAGGGGTCAAACAAACATGAGTCTGACCAAACTGCAGGAGGCGGTGGAAGACATGAGTGCCTGGCGTGCTCTGGTCCATGGGGTCACGAAGAGTCGGACACGACTAAATGACTAAACAATAACAACATCTACAAGCTCTTTGCTCTCCTACTTTTAAGGCTCGCCAGGTTCTGGGAGATGGTGTGTCTGGAATGCTTTCTAGTGAGAATGTGTCAGTCAACTGCTCTGGCTTGGCCTCTTCCTCCTTTCCCATGATTTCCCAACTTTCCCCCTCATCCTCCTCTGAGCTGTGACCTCCCACAAATCCCTGTTGTAATTCTGAACTGTCTTCCTCTTTTCTGGAAGGGTCAGGCAGTCTCCACCATTTTTCTTCTGCCCTGTCCCTGGCACCTACGAATCCTGCCAGACATCCTTGAATTCCTATTGGTGATGCACTAGGAAGTGACCACTAGGCAATTTCTGGTTACCGTATTTTTCACTCTATAGGACGCACCAGACCACAAGACGCACCTAGTTTTTGGAGGAGGAAAACAAGAAAATAAATATTCTGAATCTCAGAAGCCAGAACAGCAAGAGGGATAGCTACGCAGCGAAAGCAGCAATCCATCTTGCTGTTCTGGCTTCTGGGATAGCTACGCAGCCTGCATTCGCTCTATAAGACGCACACACATTTCCCCTTACTTTTTAGGAAGGAAAAAGTGAGACATAGAGCCAAAAATACAGTAAATAGCCTGTAACATGGTCATAGCAATAAGGCAAGCTGGTACGGCAGTCCTATGCAGACTTATCTGAGAGTAAGTATCATCAAACCCAGTGGGAATCACTTCTGAGTAGACATGCGTGGGACTGGTTGTGCTATAAATGAGCAGAAGAAACAGTGAAAAGAACATGCTGTCTATATATGTAGGAAAGCTACCTGCGTAACACGACTTCTGTGCATATTTGCAAATTCCATCAAAGAGCAAAGACATGGGGGGGAGGAAAGATGCGTCAAAGAAAGTGGTGGGGGAAAAATTGCAGCAAGCAGCATTTTACAAAGCAGAGTAAATAATACACCTTTTCATATAACACCTACAGCACCAATTATCCACCTCCTCTGAGGCTGAAATTCCCACATTATAATTTTCCCCATTCTGGGAAGCAGCCAAGTATGAAACCATTTTCTCTCTTTCCTTCTTGCCCTTGATGGTATCTCCTCCCAAGGCATTGCATCGAAGGGAGTCCGTATTGCGACACAGAAGTTAATTCCATCCGAGGGAAAACAAAACAAACCACTGACAGTTGCTCAAGAGTCAAGTCACAGGTGTAATTACAGGAAAGGCCACCATTCAAAAGGTGTTCGAAACAATAGTGCTTTGGAGGAGCAAAGATGGATTTATCGCCTGCGGTCACACAATTTTATTGTACTTTGTTCTTCGCAGATTTAGAAGGGGCAGACAGACAGCATAATCACATTAGTGCCTGTGTATGGATGACAGTGAAGGGTTCTTCCGCAGGATCCAAGTTTAGTAATGCTTAAAGCCTCAGCGCCTAGGGCTTGCCGATCGAAAGGTCGACGGTTCGAATCCCCGTGGCGGGGTGCGCTCCCGTTGCTTGTTCCCAGCGCCTGCCAACCTAGCAGTTCGAAAGCACCCCCGGGTGCAAGTAGATAAACAGGGACCGCTCTGGCGGGAAGGTAAACGGCGTTTCCATGTGCTGTGCTGGCTCACCAGATGCAGCTTTGTCGCGCTGGCCACGTGACCCGGAAGTGTCTCCGGACAGCGCTGGCCCCTGGCCTCTTAAGTGAGATGGGCGTACAACCCTAGAGTCTGTCAAGACTGGCCTGTACGGGCAGGGGTACCTTTACCTTTACCTTATAGTAATGCTTATAATTCAAATCCATGGGGCTTATGTTGGTCAAGACTAACATGTCCTTTTTATTTCAGTTAGGTCTGTTCTAGGCGAAACCTAGGCTTCCTGGTACCCACAGAGTGACATCAGTTTTGCTCTGCCTATGTGGATCTCCCTGTTGAGCCTGCAACATCCCTGCCAGCTGTAGGTCATGGAAAAAACCCCAAACAGGTTGTTCTGGGCCAGGGGAGGAACTAAGCTGTGGCGTTTGCCTCCTAGGTGGGTCATAAGGAAAGGGTTAAAATGAGTGTGATGTGATTGGCCAGTGGAAACTGATAGGAGGAGTTAAGGTTAGAGGGGGTGTTGTGTGGAAGTCAGTTGAGAGTTGGGAGTTGAAGAAGAAGGAGGGAGGATATAAGTCTGTGGGTTGGTCGTGTTGTGTGGTGAGAGAGTGAGAGGAATTGTTAGGTGGAGTCAGATAGATAGTTGGAATAATCAGTTTGAAGTTGTTAGGAACGCATAGGACAATGAAGGAACTAAGATTAAGAAATTGCCAAGAAAGATTAACTGAAACCATAAGCTTGTTCATGCCTATAAATAAACTTGATTATTTGTTAATGTTAACAACTGTCTGGACTCCATGTGTACCCGTGAGGAGAAACGGGTTGGTGGCAGCGAAGAAAGCAATCACAGTGGTGGCACAGGATCAATAGACCGTCAAACGTCGGGGGCCCTGTGTGATCGCCACATAAGACAACCTAGGATCTGTTAGATCCTGAGCTGGCCTCACTGTTGTCACCTGGTGGCATTGGTAAAAGGTAAAGGTAAAGGACCCCTGGACAGTTGAATCCAGTCATAGGCGACCATAGGATGCGGCGCTCATTTCGCTTTCAGGCCAAGGGAGCCGGCGTTTGTTCACAGACAGCTTTCCAGGTTATGTGGCTAGCATGACTAAACCACTTCTGGTGGGACACCGTGATGCACGAAAACACAATTTACCTTCCCGCCGCAGCGGTACCTATTTATCTACTTGTGCTGCTGTGCTTTTGAACTGCTAGGTTGGCAGAAGCTGGGACAGAGCAACGGGAGCTCACCAAATTGTGTGGATTTGAACCACTGACGTTCTGATCAGCAAGCTCAAGAGGCTCAGTGGTTTAGACCACAGAGCCACCCATGTCCCCTCAGATGGCACTGGACACAACCCAAGACTGTTGCAGCAATCTACCTTCCATGCTTACAAGTGTGGGCTTCATGAAAATTCAGAAAGCAAAAGGGTGTCCAACTTTTTTTGGAAAACACCTGCTCCAAAGTTCTTCGCTGAAATTGGTCGTAAAGTGACGAAATAGCTGTTTACTTGGCCGTTTTCCTGTGTCGCGAAGACTGAAATTTCAATTCAGTGGAGGAGGGTCAAGATATCAACTGATATGCATGAAATTTTAGATATAGCTATATAATCCTTAGTGTAGTAAGATAAGACCTTTGGAGCAGGCATTTTAAAAAAAAAGTTTTTTATGGACTGCCCTAGTGTCCAAATAAGAATCTCATGGTTGGAGGTAGATGTGGCTTTTGCCATTGCAAAAACTCCTGACCGGGAACAAAACAGCATCTCTGGAAGATTGTTGTTCCTACACAATCCCTAGTCGTGCCTGGGGATTGGCTGCCTACACTATATGTGTGTTGCTCCAAGGACCTTCTGGCAGTTCCCTCCCAGCGAGAAGTGAGTTTGCAGGGAACCAGGCAGAGGGCCTTCTCGGTAGTGGCGCCCACCCCGTGGAACGCCCTCCCTTCAGATGTCAAGGAAATAAACAACTATCTGACTTTTGGAAGACATCTGAAGGCAGCCCTGCTTACGGAATTTTAGATGTTTTATTGTGTTTTATCATGTTTTTAATATTCTGTTGGGTGCCGCCCAGATTGGTCAGGGTATTAATAATAATAATAATAATAATAATAATAATAACAGTGGTACCTCAGGTTACATACGCTTCAGGTTACAGACTCCGCTAACCCAGAAATAGTGCTTCAGGTTAAGAACTTTGCTTCAGGATGAGAACAGAAATCGTGCTCCAGTGGCGCGGCAGCAGCAGCAGGCCCCATTAGCTAAAGTGGTGCTTCAGGTTAAGAACAGTTTCAGGTTAAGAACGGACCTCTGGAACGAATTAAGTACTTAACCCGAGGTACCATGGTACTACTACAACTACCATAGACAGTGTTTTGTTGTAGTGTTTTGGTGATAACAACACTTCCTGGGTAGAAAAGAACCCCAGAATGCTTAGATTCCGAGAGATGCACATTCCTCAACTAACCATACGAGCTGTAAATCAATAATCAGATTAGGTGCTTCCTCCAGAGAGCAAAGGGGATTTGGTCTCCCTGAGTGACAGCAGTAAATGTACTTTATTAGTAGGATTCAGTCTTTTGACAGATTTGGGCAATTATGAGAGCAAATGAACTAGAATGTGTGCATCTACTGTCTCACACACATAGAAGACTCTCCCAGCTCATGAATACCACTTCCATGGCAGCGGCTCATTTTCGCAAGAGTCTTTCCCCAAGAAGGCTGGACAAAAAAGCCATTGAGAGTGTGATGTTTGCACTTTAAATCTGATAGAATTTGGCGTTTTGAGAATCGCTCCCAGCGAGAAGGCCACCCCTGCTGAAATATGTCAGTAGACATCTCTCCTCATTATCCAAATGATCCTTTTGATGGATGGCAGCGGCAGTTTCTCCCCGTTACTGCTAGTTAGTGGAAGGCTTGCTGCTATTGTTTTAGCATAATTATCTTCAGGGTGAGGTGGAGGCCAGATTGTTCCCCCATTAAGGCTACAAGCTGAGGTTGGTTTCTGTTCATAACGGCATTGCCATGAAGCTGCAGAAAGAGATCGTGAAAAGAAAACACATATCACAGAGACTGGAGGCCCCTTGACTCATTTCCTTAGAAAGCATAATTCCAGAAATTCTTTCAAGTGTATGAAACGAGAGACATGTCAGTTCAGATCTTTCGTATTTTGTTTTTGTTTGTCAGGTGAAGGATGGGGAAGCACGAGTTTCCGAGAAGGCTGCTGTCTTCTACCACGCTTCAAATCACAGATGGATATCTTTTTTGATTCTCACATCTTGGGCTGAGGTTAGAGAAGCTCTTCATGTACGCATGAGGCCAAGCATAGGGAATGGGCAACTAATATGCTAGGACAAAATTCGAACAGGAAGCATAATTTGCTACTCGGTCCTATCGCCCATAAAATGGAGCAGGGGGTGGAGGTGGGGAGGTCTGTGAATAGCTAAACAAGGTTTCATATGTTCAATTTTTACATGTTTCCTCCCCGCTGCCGATAGCTGGAGCCAGTCTGGTTGTGTAATTGTATTATTAACTTCAGTGCTGCTGATTGGCACTACATCCAAGAAATATGAGGAAATTTGCCAGCTTGGGGAAACAATTTCTGGAGTGGGGTGCAGGGAATCTATTTGTATTAGTCCAACCAATCTTATGTTAGCTGGAGAAACCAGCTTAATACATAGCAAGTATGAAGCTTAAGAGAAATAAGCAGAAGCCCATGAAAATTCACAGAAAATGGGTTTTCTAATTGGTTTTATTTTAAATCTATACTTCCTCACTTTGCCAGAATAGCCCCTTCTTCTGTCTCTTCGTACTTGGTCTTCAGCAGTTAGGCCACTTGTAAATATTCACTGCAGTCACAGCAGTGTAGCAAATGCTAAGGAGATTCATTTTAATAAACAAAAGCCAGAGCTCAGGTGACTGTAACCTCTTAGGCTTCTGTGACATCACAGCAGCACAGCCAGTGGCTGTTTCCTTCAGGGCTTGTCTCTTTTTCACATTCCTGCAAAGTTTTTGGGAAACTGGCAAACGACCAAAACAGCAGCAGCACAAAAGCCAAAAAGTTCTTTGCTTGAACCTTACCCATACATCTGTGAACGCAGTAAGAAGCTGGCAGACCCATGGAAACCCTAGCTCAGAATTAGGTAAGAAAATATAGTCTCAATGTAAAAAGAAGGCTGGGAGCAATTACTTAAGGTTCCCCACTGTGGAGAGAGTGAGGCATTGGTGAAATCCAAAAAATATCCTTGAGTTCCACTGAAATCAGTGTGGCCCAAGAACTTTCCTGCCAAGAAAACTCCATGGACAAAGACAACAGGCATGACAGAATCTAGGGTAATGTTTTCCAAACTTGGGTCTCCAGCTGTTTCTGGGCTACAACTCCCATCATCCTTAGTTAGCAGGACCCAGTAGTCAGGGATAATGGAAATTGTAGTCCAAAAGCAGCTGGAGACCCAAGTTTGGGAAACATTGATCCAGGGTATCGTGCGAGTTAGCAACCACTCACATCAACACCACCAGTAGATGATCCTTGTGTAGACAAGGAGGCCACAACTCTGATCTTGCTGGACTCCAGCTTCCAGCATAACCTTTGGTCAAGGACAATGAAATAGTCAAATGACATCGGGAAGAATTACATTGGCTACCCCTGACTCAGACCATAGAGGATGGGGCTATACCTCTGTGGCCTTGGGCTGTGCACAGGGCGAGCTCACGGAAACCAGGAAGAAATGGCATGATGAGATTCTGCAAATGTCTCTCATATCTCCTCCCCACCAGAATTGCACCCCAAAGCCTAAAGAAGGCACTTCTGGCTGTTTACTGTCATTTGCTTAAACTGATGAATAGCCAACAGAGCTGAAAGCATTACCTGATTAGGCAGTGTGATTAATCAACTAATCTCCAATCAACGGATTGACTGCAGATGTAAAATGTGGGCTTTTACATTGGATTAAAATCCCTTGTGATGGGATCCAGGGGACCCCATTGATTTAAATGTATGGAGGTTACATTGGTCGGCTGACAAGTTCAAGATGATTTGCAAAACAGTGCATATGGTTAGCTGTGTGTATAACAGAAAATGATATAAACACATTATAAATATAATATAATAAATCTGCTGACTGTTCTATTGATAGAAATGAACAGTGGGGTGTTTTTATTTTCATTTAAGGCCCAGATTGATTTCTGTACAGACTACCAGTGATGATACAACCTGTTAAATTATTATGGATTTCTGTATAATTGTAGGATTTTGTTGCTCTCTTGAAATTGCAGCCACAGAGCAGGTATGTTCCCTTCAGCTTTCCTGACAGATCTTTTAGCTACTAATTTTAGGAGGCTGTGGAGGAAAGGGCAAATTTGGGTAAAATCAGGGGAAGTGAGGTGAGAAGAGGGGGCCTGTGGATTTCATTAAGGACCTATCCGCCTTTGTACTGATGATTCATGGAGGTTTTGTATAGGTTTGGTGACTCACAAGGGTTATCTAGTTGACAGAAAACCAGCTGTGGTGTTTCAATGGCTTTGTCTTAAATTTATTTTTACCATAATTTTTGTTAGCTGTCTTGTTGAAAGGCAAGGTATGAATTCACTAGATTTGGCTAGTTTTTAGAAGGGGCAAGAAGAAAACACAGAAAATTAGATGGAGTGGGAAAAGGCAGCTGTGTATCCTACACAGAGAAGAACTCCATATTGAAGCAACAACAACACATTTATATATCACTCATCTGACTGGGTTGCCCCAGCCGCTCTGGGCAGCTCCCAAAAAAAATCCTAAAAACACAATACAACGAAAACACTAAAATCTTCCCTGAGCAGAGCTGCCTTCAGATACCTTCAGACGACTACTGAGAAGGCCTTCTGCTTCATTTCCAGTAACATCATAATGAGGGAACCGCCAGAAGGCCCTCAGAGCTGGACATCAGTGTCCTGGCTGAACAATGGAGGTGGAGATGCTCCTTCAGGTATACTGGGCTGAGGCAATTTAGGTCTGCACCGACACTGTGAATTGTGCTTCGAAAGAACATGCTTTCTTGGAAGCCCCACTTGTAGCAACTAATGAGTTGGATCCGGGCTAACTGAACAATCCCAACCCTAGCCTGCTGCATGGAACCACAGTTGCAACCACAGCTCCACTGCTTATGTCTGACTTCATAGCCGTAAGGACTGGAAAGCTGTCGTTTTTAATCGGAGTCTTGCTCTGCACCCAAACTCACATTCTGCACTGTTTTTGCAGCAACCTCAAGACATGGCTTCTTTTGAGAACAACATACAACACTGCCCGTGAGTACATTTCAACATGTGTGAAGCAGTATGCCCAATCCGTACTCCACATTTTTTACTTTTAAATTTGCTACCTTGTCCAGTCATTCACACAAGCATTTGCACATGTGTACAGCATAATGTCAATGACAAACCTAGACAGCATCTTAAAAAGTAGAGACATCACCTTGCCAACAAAGGTCCGTATAGTAAAGGCTATGGTTTTCCCAGTAGTGATGTATGGAAGTGAGAGTTGGACCATAAAGAAGGCTGATCGCCGAAGAATTGATGCTTTTGAATTATGGTGCTGTAGGAGACTCTTGAGAGTCCCATGGACTGCAAGAAGATCAAACCTCTCCATTCTGAAGGAAATCAGCCCTGAGTGCTCACTGGAAGGACAGATTGTGAAGCTGAGGCTCCAAGACTTTGGCCACCTCATGAGAAGAGAAGACTCCCTGGAAAAGACCCTGATGTTCGGAAAGATGGAGGGCACAAGGAGAAGGGGATGACAGAGGATGAGATGGTTGGACAGTGTTCTCGAAGCTACCAGCATGAGTTTGACCAAACTGCGGGAGGCAGTGGAAGACAGAAGTGCCTGGTGTGCTCTGGTCCATGGGGTCACGAAGAGTCGGACACGACTAAACGACTAAACAACAACAACAACACAGCATAATGTGTGAGCAGCCCTCAGATAATCAGAGTTGTTATGCTCCATACACCAATATGCATGTGGAGGAAAACCTGCACACAGATTAAGTTGTCATCTCGTACAATAGCAATCTTTTTTGATGTCTGGAAAAGTTGGATGCAGAGATATTATAACTGCACAGTATCTTCACCCTCCCTTAGCACGAATGCCCACTTAATCTTTTCCTGGGCTGTCCTTTGAGTTGCAGCTGGGCTTATTTCCTGACAATATTTGTCTTGGGAAAACTCCTTGGGCACACAAGAGGGAGTCACAATTGTAGGAAATCAGGTGTAGCTTGCAAAAGGTTATTAAAGAGCAAACTGGGGCTAACGTGCTACACCGGCACGCAAAGTCTGAAATGCGCTCGACAAAACACTTTCTTTGGAAACAAAACATAAGTAGCCGCACATAAAACAGCGAAACAAAATGAGCATACAGATCAAAGGCACAACCGCAGGATTGCATATGCGCACAAAAGACCATTGACCCAATATAAGGTCATCCTGCCACTTCAGAGACAGCTATATCAGTACCAGCACACTGATATGCAGCTGAAATGAAGTTTGTTTATTATAAAAGACTGATGTAGCAGGACAGATTTGCCCCATGTAACAGGTGTCCGTGTGCCAGACTAAGATCAGTGAGACCCCAGGTCCACAAATCTGCATTTGGCCATGAAAACCATTGGTTCCTCTCAATCACTCATTCAGATTCACCTACTTCACAAGGTTGTGGTGAGGATAAAATAGGAGATGAAGCCACATAGGCTGACCTGAACTCCTCGGGAGAAGGGTAACTTAAATTGTAATCGATAAATATAAGAGAGTTTACAAACTGCTTGCAAGCACACCTTTTTTCAAGAGTAGAATCACAAGACACTCAGAGTCTTCAGATTTTGCACTAGGAACTTGATCAGAAGATGAACAGCTATGTTTTAAAATGTATTTGGTTATATGGTCCACACCATGGGTAGGCAAACTAAGGCCCGGGGGCCAGATCCAGCCCAATCGCCTTCTAAATCCGGCCCGCTGACGGTCCAGGAATCAGCGTGTTTTTACATGAGTAGAATGTGTCCTTTTATTTAGAATGCATCTCTGGGTTATTTGTGGGGCATAGCAATTTGTTCATCCCCCCAAAAAATATATATAGTCTGGCCCCCCCACAAGGTCTGAGGGACAGTGGACCACCCACTGCTGAAAATGTTTGCTGACTCCTGGTCCACAGGTTACCTTTCTCTTTCTCTCATAGATTTAGGGGGGGGGGACCAGGCAGAGGGCCTTCTCGGTAGTGGCACCCGCCCTGTGGAACACCCTACCATCAGATGTCAAAGAGATAAACAACTACCTGACATTCAGAAGACATCTGAAGGCAGCCCTGTTCAGGCAAGTTTTTAATTTGTGACATCTTAGTGTATTTTTGGTCTTTGTTGGAAGCTGCCCAGAGTGGCTGGGGAAACCCAGCCAGATGGGCGGGGTACAAATAATAAATTATTTATTTTATTTTATTATTATTCCAGTCTGCATATGTGTGATCTGGCTACTTATTTTCTTCCCATGTACACTATTTCATATGGGTGGGAAATTAGAACATTTATCATCATCATCGAGAGCCAGTGTGGTGTAGTGGTTAAGAGCGGTAGTCTCGTAATCTGGGGAACCGGGTTCGCGTCTCCGCTCCTCCACATGCAGCTGCTGGGTGACCTTGGGCCATTCACACTTCTCTGAAGTCTCTCAGCCCCACTCACCTCACAGAGTGTTTGTTGTGGGGAAGGAAGGGAAAGGAGAATGTTAGCCACTTTGAGACTCCTTAAAGGGAGTGAAAGGCGGGATATCAAATCCAAACTCTTCTTCTTCTTCTTCTTCAATTGCATTTATATTCCACCTTTTCCTCTAAAGAGCTACGTGTGTGTGTGTGTGTGTGTGTGTGTGTGTGTGTGTGTATGCATTGTAAATATTAGAAATGTACAGCACTTCTGGTCTAAGTCCATTTTAAAGAAGGGAGAACAGAGGTCTTGAACTTGAATCAAGTAAAAATATTTATTTTGTTACTAAATTTATAGCCCACCCTTCCTCCCAAAGGAATCGAGGGATGCAAACACCATAGTTAGCACCTGTGCAGCCACAAAGGTCTATCTTTCTCTGTGAGATGCCCCGTGTTTTGATTTATGAGATCTGTGAGATGCCCTGTGTTTTGATTTCAATGACAGTTAGTAGTTATTTCTAAATTTGCATCTGTGCGTACACATCTGCAGAAGCACATTTTCAAATATGAAAATCTGTTTGCAAATCTCTGCTCCACCTTGTCCTCTTTTTGGGGGGTGTTGTGCTTCTTCTGTTTCCGTGCAGTGTAACAAGGGCCTATGCTCAATACATCTTCCAACATGTATGTCTCAGGCAGAAGAGAGCATCTTCTCATCCCAATACATGTGTCACTGACTGTTTTCTGCTTCAGCTGCAGTTGGGAGGGTAGGAAGCTTGGCTGTCAACTGAGGCCTCCGAGTCGAATCTCACTTTAAACAGATCCCTGTCTTAGCTACCTTATCTGTCTGCAGTTTCCAACAATTCCTAATGAACACGTGGGCTTCTAACACTACGGCGCTGAGATACCAAAAAGAAACAAGTCTGAGAGCTGGTGCCGCAGATGTCCATGCTAGCAGATTGCACCGTTTTTGGCAAAAGCTCAGTTGATTCCCTCTCCTTAAAAGCTCACGTGGGCCAGCTGTACGCTAACCGTGGAGAGCTAAGGTGCACTGCAGTCATGTTTGCAGAAAGCACTCTATTTATTCAATCTGAAGTCAATTAGGAGAATCCTTTGAAGTCGTTGGCATGTGTTCATGGGGGTAAATAGTAAAGGGACTCTTATCACCACCCCTAAAAGAATGCAGACGTCCCAGGAGAACATAGAGGCTGACCTGCACAGTTACTCGCTATCTGCGTTGGGGCTCGTGGCTTATTTTCCCTCGGCTTTTCAAAGCCAGATCGTGCTCCCTGGCTCCATCCATTATTCAGACAAATAAAGCTTCTTGAGAGCTTGCCAGATTTCACACAGCGGTTTAAAGGTCTGCCGGCGCTTGACAGTCCCGAGTGTAACAAATAGTCAGGTTCTTGCTTGAGTACTGGTGGTTGGGGTTGTAGCAAAGAGGCAACTTATTGCTATCAAAACGTAAGAAACCTTGCGGAGAGATAACAGTGGAGGAATGTTCTTTTGTTGGGTCTCTCTGCATTTGACATAGTCATTACAATATCTGCAAATAGTGGAATAGTTATGCATCCTGAATAGCTGGAGTTTATCCAAGGTGACTTTAAATCAGGCTTCCTCAACCTTGGCCCTCCAGATGTTTTTGGCCTACAATCCCCATGATCCCTAGCTAGCAGGACCAGTGGTCAGGGATGATGGGAATTGTAGTCTCAAAACATCTGGAGGGCCGAGGTTGAGGAAGCCTGCTTTAAATGGGATATCAATTTCTCAATGGATACTACTAGCCACAAGGGCTATATGAAACCTCTAGGTAACTGCCTCTATTCCGAATTTAAAAATGGAAAGTGTATTGCCAGTGGTCAACAAAAGAGGTTTAAAGACTCTCTCAAGGCAAACCTTTAGAAATGTAGTATAAACAACTGGGAAACACTGGCCTGCGAGCACTCCAATTGGAGAACAGCCTTTACCAAAGGTGTCATGGGCTTTGAAGACACTCAAACTCAGGACGCAAGAGAGAAATGTGCTAAAAGGAAGGCACACATGGCAAATCCACACTGTGATCAACTCCCACCTGGAAACCTATGTCTCCACTGTGGAAGGACGTGTGGATCCAGAATTCACCTCCACAGTCACTTACGGACTCACTGTTAAAACAGTGTTCATGGAAGACAATCTTACTCGGCTAAGAATGATCACCAAAGAAGAAGAAACATCTAGATTCAGAGCTAGTAAGTTACAGAAGGTCAATTGCTGAAGAGAAGGCACGTAGCCATTATGCCCTGATTGTGGACTTTCCGAAAGCATCTAATTGTGGCCCCACAAACCTTTGTTTTTGATTCACCATAGCTCTTCTTATATCCTAGAAATAATAGGCAGGGCCTAATAATAATAGTACAAATACCTGCTGGAAATGTAAAGAAAAAGAAGGTATCTTTTATCATATGTGGTGGTCATGTAAGGTAATAAAGACTTTCTAGGAAATGATATACAGTGTATTTAAAAAAAAATGTTTAAAGTAACTTTTGTAAAAAACAACAACAGAAAACTTCTTACAGTGGTACCTCGGGTTTCAGACGCTTCAGGTTACAGACTCCCCTAACCCAGAAATAGTACCTCGGGTTAAGAACTTTGCTTCAGGATGAGAACAGAAATCGTGCAGCGGCAGCGGGAGGCCCTATTAGCTAAAGTGGTACCTCAAGTTAAGAACAGTTTCAGGTTAAGAATGGACCTCCAGAACGAATTAAGTTCTTAACCTGAGGCATCACTGTATTAGGAATTGTAGGTACAGACTTCCCAAAGGAACAGAAAAGTCTTTTCATGTATGCGACAACAGCAGCAACGATTCTATTAACCTAGAGATGGGAAGAAGAAAGAGTCTCTACCGGAGATGATTGGCAAATCAAGCTGTTAGACAACGCTGAAATGGCAAAACTGAATGGAAAGACAAAAACTTCAAGGAAGAATGGGAAAATTTTATAATTTACTTGGGAGACCACTGTAAGCAGATGAAAACATTAGCAGGATTGTAATCTCACTTGTAATACAACAAATACTACGGACAATATGGATAGATATAAATTATAGATCATGAAATAATATGCAGTTGAAAATGTTGACAATAGGACCCCTGGAGGGGATGGGGGGCAGTCTTGAGATTCAGATAAATCTCTCTATATGGATATGTGTATTTAGTTTTGTTATAAATTTATATCTGTAAAATCAAATGATTTCAAAACAAAACAAAACTTGGTGGAGTGCCAATTTCTGATTTGCCTCAGGAGCACAAGTGTCTGGAGTGGATCCTGATACTAGAGACAGATAGATACTGATTATAGAGCACTGTTCCTTTTTCATCTTGGAGGAACCAAGCCAGCCATCTTCCTCGACCTTCTTTGTCTGTTTTCATCTCGAGTCCTGCCAAATGAACTGAAAATCATCTCTTTGGTCAGAAAATCCGAGGAGCTGCTGGTACTTTGCGGCTGCGGATCCTGCTGGAGATGAGCCACTACCGTCGTTCCCCTTGTCAGGATGGATCACGGCAGTGGGCTGACTTACGGAATTGGGATCCCGGGCAGTTAGCAGCATCTGAACAACGCTTGCAATTAGCGCGTTGGGTCTTCTCGGGGAAATGGCTCGTTTCCAGAACGTCACCCGCATCCCGCTAAATCTCGGTGCCTGCTGCCTTTAACTTCCCTCCCCGTGCAAGTATCCAAAAGCTGTCAAGGGCAGTTTGCATTATAAATAATTGCCAGGGGAGGCGAAATATGACTCTGTGTCATTAGGAAAGGAGAACCATCAGTGGCGCGACTCATTGTTCACAAATCTTATTAGGGCCCTGAGAAAAGACCTTGGATATCCTGCTAAATATACAGTGGTACCTCGGGTTAAGTACTTAATTCGTTCTGGAGGTCCGTTCTTAACCTGAAACTGTTCTTAACCTGAAGCACCACTTTAGCTAATGGGGCCTCCTGCTGCCACCATGCCACCAGAGCACGATTTCTGTTCTCATCCTGAAGCAAAGTTCTTAACCTGAGGTACTATTTCTGGGTTAGCAGAGTCTGTAACCTGGAGCGTATGTAACCCGAGGTACCACTGTACTTCCTTTGTCTCCAGCTTAGTCTGACTTCTACACATGGACCCCTCACTGCCCCTGCCCTATCAAGGCAGACCGGTAAATGGAAAGCAAGGATCTTTAAATACGTCAGTGGCCTAAGCAGGGCTTTAAAGCTTGCTATCAGCTGCATCTTCAAGTGACACGTTACACACAGCGACTGGCAAACAAAAGGTCTGTTCATAGGTTTTTATTAAAGACGATGTTTGCCCAGCAGGTCAATGCACTTGAGTAGCATTTTGTCAGCTGTGACGCTCATAACATGAATGAAAGAAGTTCCTGTAAGAGATTATTGCTGAAGAAACTCATTCAAGTATGCAAATGTTTGTTATTAACGGGCAGGTTGCACTTCCGTTTCGTTCGGCTTACATGGTTTGGGCATCGTCTTACGTTTGTTTATTTATTCGTTCTTTCCCTACAGTATCTATCTCCCCCTCCCCCCCCCGTCTCTTTCCAAAGTTTCAGGTTGGAGTTTATGCATTTATTGTTACATAATACAGTGGTACCTCAGGTTATACACGCTTCAGGTTACAGACTCCGCTAACCCAGAAATAGTGCTTCAGGTTAAGAACTTTGCTTCAGGATGAGAACAGAAATTGTGCTCCGGCGGCGTGGCAGCAGCAGGAGGCCCCATTAGCTAAAGTGCTGCTTCAGGTTAAGAACAGTTTCAGGTTAAGTATGGACCTCCGGAACGAATTAGGTACTTAACCCAAGGTACCACTGTATATTATATAATTGTTGTTTCATAATACCATGCATCTCCCATTGCTCGGTCCCTGCTCCTGCCAACCTAGCAGTTTGAAAGCTCATCAAAGTGCAAGTAGATAAATAGGTACCGCTCCGGCGGGAAGGTAAACGGTGTTTCCGTGCGCTGCTCTGGTTCACCAGAAGAGGCTTAGTCATGCTGGCCACATGACCCGGAAGCTGTACACCGGCTCCCTCAGCCAATAAAGCGAGATGAGCGCCGAAACCCCAGAGTCGGCCACGACTGGACCCTTACCTTTAATACCATACATAATAGGTGCCAACTCTCTGGGGATCCGGGGGCCCGAGCCACCCACAAAATTCCCCACAAAGGGGCCGGGAACCCACAAATTTCAGTGAATGGCACCCAGGACCTCGGGCACCCATGGTCGCGGGACCAAGCTGGTGGTCCTGCCTTATATATTTAATATTGCAGTGAATCGGTGCTGTTTTTCTAGAAAAAGAGGTGCTGGAACTCACCATGAACACCTCTCTTAGAATGGCAATGGCATCCACCTGAGAGGTGCCAGAACTGAGTTCCGGCGAGTTCCGCCTGAAAAAAAAAGCCCTGGCAGTTATTCATAGGCAACCATTCAATATACAGATCCTTCCAAGTTGGCTTATAAACAGCACCGGCCCACCCATGAGGCAAGGTGAGCAAACCGCCTCAGGCGGCAAAGGTGCCAATGAGGATCCCTATTCTCTCATTCTTTCTGATATACATCTTCGCTCACTCCTGGCAGGCACCATTTTATCATTCGCATCCGGTGCCGAAATGTCTCAGGGCAGCCCTGCTTATAAGAAACCAAGGTGCCTTCAAAAAAAACACACCGACATTATTAAAATCTAAGCGTTGCTGAGGATCCACTGGGCAGTGGGTGGTATAATAATAATAATAATAATAATAATAATAATAATAATAATTTATTTATTTATACCCCGCCCATCAGGCTGGGTTTCCCCAGCCACTCTGGGTGGCTTCCAACAAAATATTAATATACAAGGGAGGTTTTTTTTTAATGTTTGAAGCTTTATTGTGTTTTTAATATTTTGTTGAGAGCCACCCAGTGTGGCTGGAGCAATCCAGTCAGATGGGTGGCATATAAATAATAAAATGATGATGATGATTTGGGTTTGGTTTGCTCTCTGCATTCCAAACCACACATTCGTCCCTGAGGTGTGGATCAGGTCTGTTCCTAATGGAATTTGCCAAGATCAAATCCCTCAAACTTTCCTAGAGCTAACGGCAGATTGGGATAGATATAAAAGAGCAAAATAAGGAATGCGGCCGCAGAAGAAAGTTGAAAATCATGCTCATGAAAAGAGGCAAACGGAAAACCAGTGTGCATGCCGACAAGGTGGTAAAAAGCACCAAGGAACATTGGGGGTTATGAGGAAGTTTAAAAAATAGGTCAATTAAGTTTATTAACAGGAAGAAGAGAGGGGAAATATTGGGGGGAAATGTGCCATGGGTTACCATATGGGAAATCTGCTCTGCCAGATGTTGAAATGTCCTTGTATAAACACATATATCAGCTGCATGGCTGCACTAGAATACCGAATATGCAAATAATGTAGCTCATTTAATCCCTCACATATTGAACAAGACTTTGCACACAAAGTGAGGGAGGGACTGCATTTGAGCGAGCACTGCAATTTGTTGCAAACTGTATTTAATGTTGTGTTTTAAACGGCTGTAACCTGCCATGGGACCTTAGGCCATAGGTAGGCAAACTAAGGCCCGGGGGCCGGATCTGGCCCAATCGCCTTCTAAATCCAGCCCGCAGAAGATCCGGGAATCAGTGTGTTTTTACATGAGTAGAATGTGTCCTTTTTATTTAAAATGCATCTCTGGGTTATTTGTGGGGCCTGCCTGGTGTTTTTACATGAGCAGAATGTGTGCTTTTATTAAAATGCATCTCTGGGTTATTTGTGCGGCATAGGAATTCACTCATATTTTTTTTCAAAATATAGCCCAGCCCCCCACAAGGTCTGAGGGACAGTGGACTGGCCCCCTGCTGGAAAAGTTTGCTGACCCCTGGTTAGGCTGAAGATTGAGTGATGAATTGAATAAAAAAAATAACTCTAACAAGGTAAAGGTAAATTTTATTTATTTATTTATTTATTTATTTATTTATTTATTTATACCCCGCCCATCTGGCTGGGCTTCCTCAGCCACACTGGGCGGCTTCCCAAAAAATATATTAAAATACTGTAATATATCAAACATTAAAAGCTTCCCTAAACAGGGCTGCCTTCAGATGTCTTCTAAAAGTCTGGTAGTTGTTGTTCTCTTTGACATCTGGTGGGAGGGCATTCCACAGGGAGGGCGCCACTACCGAGAAGGCCCTCTGCCTGGTTCCTGGTAAAGGACCCCTGGACTGCTAAATCCATGCAAATTCGACTATGGGGTATGGCGCTCATCTTGCTTTTCAGGCTGAGGGAGCCAATGTTTGTCTATAGACAGCTTTCTGTGTCATGTGGCCAGCACAACTAAACTGCTTCTGGTGCAACAGGACACCGTGATGGAAACCAGAGCGCATGGAAACGCCATTTACCTTTCCGTTACAGCAGTACCTATTTATCTACTTGCACTAGCGTGCTTTCGAACTGCTAGGTTGGCAGGAGCTGGGACCGAGCAACGGGAGCTCACCCCGTCGTGGGGATTCGAACTGCCAACCTTCCAATAGGAAAACCCAAGGGGTTAAGTGGTTTAAATCACAGCGCCACCTGTGTCCCTCCCAGATGTAGTAAGTTGAGAGGAGGAGGTGGATACAGAGACCCATGTACATTTCTGGACACTTTCCACAACTTCCTCCTGAGTTCCTTCTGCCAATTCTTCTGCTGCTCCAGAGAAGCGGACACGGAGCAATGGATCCAAACTACAAGAAAGAAGATTCCACCTAAGCATTAGGAAGAACTTCCTGACAGTAAGAGCTGTTCAACAGTGGAATTTGCTGTCAAGGAGTGTGGTGGAGTCTCCTTCTTTGGAGGTCTTTAAGCAGAGGCTTGACAACCATATGTCAGGAGTGCTCTGATGGTGTTTCCTGCTTGGCAGGGGGTTGGACTCGATGGCCCTTGTGGTCTCTTCCAACTCTATGATTCTATGATTCTATGGTGCTCAGAAGCGCCATCAGCTGTGGTTTTCAGTTGATCCCTATAATGTAATGTGCAGCTCTGTTTAGTGCCTGGCTACTACCGAAATGGGAAATTTCCCCCAAAGGGAATTTCTTGAGAGCCAGTATGGTGTAATGGCTGGGGAGTTGAGCTAGAACCATGGTGACCCAGGTTCAAATCTATGAACGTGATTGGTCAGTTGGTTTTTATTTATTTACTTGATTTCAGGGAGCAGCTACACCCCTGGATCTAAACGCAATAAGAAATAAACAGAATAAATATCAGCTAATCTGACCTACTGGAAGGAAGGGTAGGATCCAGACAAATAAATGGAAAAGAACTTGACGACATGTGGTTCTGGAATGGGAGAATTTAAATTGAGTGACTGTTCTGGCTTGAAATTAGCTCGTCAGCTACTCCTGTAGCTTCAAAGGGGAATAATAAAAAATCATTCTCTCTCCCACCCCACCCCCATTATATTAATGGCAATAAATTGGATGACACTTGCTATTTTTGGATTTTTCATGTCTTCTTTTCCTGTTTGCAAACAGCATTTCAGAAAGGAAATCTAAACCTTGAATTTTCTTTTGCAGCTGCCACTGAAAGATAATTAAATAATAATAATAATGAAAGAAAACAAAAGGGAGGAAGGATTATTTACATAGTTAAAGGAAGAACTCTGCTTTTTCAGATGCAACAGATGCTGGTTCCACTGTTGAACGTGTACTTTTTTCTGTTGGCAGGGCTACCTACGTTTCAACACAGAGAATGGCCCCGTTCCAAACTACTAATCCACAAAGACGTAAAACGGACTTACATTAGGTGTAGATGGTTTGGATGCTGCCAGGCTATTTATATCAACTTATTCTTGGGTCGGCCTGACGGTTGGGAAGGTTTGTTAGGTTTCAGCTGAGCCCAAACTTTGCTGACATTTCCTTGTTTGAGTTCAGAAGCTATCAGTCCTGCGGCATTTGAAAGCTTTTGCAAGAGCTGATGTCCCTAAATGGAAAAAGTGATGCGGGTTGTGGCAGGTGGAATACAACTGAGGAGTTGAGAACAGAGCTGTGGGCTCCCCCCCCACACACACACACATAATTATGGAAGGGATGCATGTTTAACTACTTTCTCTCACTCTCTCTTTTTGTTTTAGTTTGACAAAAGAAAAGATGAGAGAAAGAGAAAGAGAGAGAGATTTTATTTACCATATTTTTCGCCCCATAGGATGCACTTTTCCCCCTCCAAAAATGAAGGGGAAATGTGTGTGCGTCCTATGGGGCGAATGCAGGCTTTCGCTGAAGCCTGGAGAGCGAGAGGGGTCAGTGCGCACCGACCCCTCTCGCTCTCCAGGCTTCGTGCAGATCTCCGCTGCCTGCATGCCAATAGTCCATCCCCCAAAAAACCCCACATTTTAAAGGGGCATAGGATGTAAATCAGATCTATCAAAGGCCTGGTTAAAAAGAAACGTTTTTGCTTGGTGCCTAAAGGTGTATAATGAAGGTATAGCTACTTATCTCCTTGGTTCGGGGGTCACATAACTCCACACCCTCCAAAATTTCTCCAATGAACATAGGGACGTACTACCATACCCTCCAACATTTCTCTGAAGGGATAGCCTAAGAAAAAGCAGGACATTCCGGGATCAAATCAGAAACCAGGACAGCTTCTGTTAAGCAGGGACTGTCCCTGGAAAATAGGGACACTTGGAGGGTCTGTGTGCGCAGAAACCTTCATGAGTTGCAGCTATTGTTTAACCTATTGCTGTTGCCCCACCCGCCACCAGTATATGGTCTCATACCAACATCTGGGTGATCCAAATTGGTTCGCTCTTCATTCTTTTGGTTTCAAGCACTCGTGGGACTCAGCTGACTCACACCGGAGTGCCTGAACAAAAACAAAACAAAGTTCCAGGATCCATTCAGTGGCCAGGATGGCATCTGTAATTCTGGGAGGTTCTGCTTAAATTGGGATGGTTAAAATTGTGGCAGAACCAATCGTGTTGCTCTAAATCTTTTTTTGGGCTGAAAAGAATTCCCCACCGCTAGGCTAGGAAAGAGTCTGAACTGACCCTGAAGAAAAAACAGGATTTATATATAACAACCAAACCAATCCAGTGGTGATGGAACCTCAATGCTCCCTCAAAGGGACTTGATTTGGTCCAAATTTGCAAAAGAGGAAAGTCTCGATATGTGTGTGGCAACCCACGCGAAGCAATCCCAGATGCACCCTAAAATACCGAGCGGCAATGTTCAACTTGCCTTGGTAATTATGAGAACCAAACCCAAGGGGTGGTATTTATTTAGAATTAATTAATTTGGAATTAAAGAGAGCAATCTTGAGAACGTTGTCCTTCCCGGCTCGGAGTCGCTCGTCAGACAATGAAGCCCATAATCTTTCCTTTCTTCCCTGTGCTCCGAGGAGCAATTTGTGTGGGGTTTTTTTGTTTTGTTTTTTGGGGGGAAAAACAATATTCATTTTGCCTAAGTGATCTCTGGCACCAAAGTGTGCGTATCAGCAATTGTAATGGAGCCATTCTGTATTGGCACTTGAGGCCAATAACGTTTATTTCGGTTAGAACGCTGACACGGCTGTCTGCAAACAAGGCCCTGAGTACAGAGGCAGCTGGAAAGCCATTAAAGAGTATTGACTTACGTGTGTGTGTGTGTGTGTTTTAAAAAAACCTTTCTCCCTAGCAGGGGAACTGGAAGGCGTTTAAGAATTCCAGTCACCTGCCAAAACATGAAAGGAAAATTGGCAAAACCTGGAGGGGGGGGGAAGAAAAGGAGTCGTACCTGATTTGCATCCTTGGCAACCTGGCGTCAAACAATATAGGCACCATCGTTTAAAGCATCATGATGCTGCTTTAAGCAGCCGTCTCTTCTCTCAAAGAATTCTGGGAGCCATAGTTTTGCAAGGGTCTGAGAGTTGTTAATGGACCCCTATTATCCTCCCGGGACGCGGGTGGCGCTGTGGGTTAAACCACAGAGCCTAGGACTTGCCGATCAGAAGGTCGGCGGTTCGAATCCCCGCGACGTGGTGAGCTCCCGTTGCTCAGTCCCTTCTCCTGCCAACTTAGCAGTTCGAAAGCACGTCAAAGTGCAAGTAGATCAATAGGTACCGCTCCGGTGGGAAGGGAAACGCCGTTTCCGTGTGCTGCTCTGGTTTGCCAGAAGCGGCTTAGTCATGCTGGCCACATGACCCGGAAGCTGTACGCCGGCTCCCTCGGCCAGTAAAGCAAGATGAGCGCCGCAACCCCAGAGTCGGTCACGACTGGACCTAATGGTCAGGGGTCCCATTACCTTTACCTTATTATCCTTCCAGGTCTACAATTTCCAGAGTTCCCTGGGAAGAGGGCTCAACTGGTGAGAACTGAAGCCCTGGAAGAGGAAGAGGGGTCTCCTAAGAGCCCCCAGGACTCAGTTCCCATAATTCTTTGGGGGAAGCCATGGTTGTTTAAAGTACTTTAAATGTATGGTTTGAATGTGTAGACCCCACAGGTGTCCTTATTTTTCAGGGACAGTCCCGGATTTACAGAAGCCATCCCGGTTTCTGATTTGCTCCTGGAATCTCCCGCTTTTCCTTTGTTGTTGTTTAGGCATGTCTGACTCTTCATGACCCCGTGGACCAGAGCACACCAGGCACTCCGCTTTTCCTTAGGACGTCCCTATTCTCATCAGAGAAATGTCGGAGCGTATGGTAGGACGTCCCGATTTTCATGGGAGAAATGTTGGAGGGTGTGGAATAGGATGTCCCCAGGGCTTTTATTTCAGCCGGAATTCACCAGAACTCAGTTCTGGCACCTCTCAGGTGGGTGCCATTGCCATTCTAAGAGGCAAGTGTTCATGGCAAATTCTGACAACTCTTTTTCTAAAAAAAACCAACAGCACTGGACACCCCAATCTTCATCAGAGAAATGTCGGAGAGTATGGAATGTGGCCTATGTTTTGGTTGCCATATGTCCTCTTTTTCTGGGACATGCTCTGTTTTTCATGCTTATGTAAAATGAGAGTTGTCATAGCGATCCATAGTTAAAAGTAGAAGTCGGCAAATGTGTCTTCTCTTTTGCGCTTCAAAATATGGCAACCGTACAAGTCATAAGCAGAGTAGACCCATTGAAATAAATGAATTACACAAATGAAATAAATAAATGAGTT
The DNA here is from genome assembly GCA_034642415.1 of Podarcis siculus. NCBI lineage: Eukaryota > Metazoa > Chordata > Lepidosauria > Squamata > Lacertidae > Podarcis > Podarcis siculus. Next base: position 353,813 of record JAXCMG010000071.1, on the reverse strand, counting down.
ACATAAACCCATTGAAATCAACCCATCATAATTACTCTCCAGAAACAACCAGAGGCGTTTTTGCTTTGATAAGCTTTCCATCTTGTTTCTCCTACTTTAAAAACAATTGTAAAAGGCGATTCATTACACAACTGTGTGAGAGTTTGTGTGTGTCACCAGGGGGAAAGAATGGCATAATGGTTGCCTACTGAACAAGGGTCACACATGTCTCTGAAAGGCATACACACACAAACACACACATGTACACCAGAAAACCTGAACACTGGTTGCCCATGGAAGGACCAATTATTAATAATTTAGAGCTTTTTGATGGGATCGATCTGCCTAATTTGTCGCCGGCTGAATTAATTCCCATTCCTGGGCAATCCAAAGCCTTGAAAAATGGATGGGGCAATCTGAAAGGGAAAGCATTTAAAGGCATTAAAGGACGTTGATTGATTCTGTCCTAGGGTTAAGAAGAATTGATAATCTGCGAATAATTTTCTTTTTTTCTTTTTTAAGACTGGTGATTCATTTGCAATTCTGTAGCCAGTGAGACGCCTGAAGGGGCCTCCTACTTCTGATTTTCCCATCAACAAGAAGACTTAAATACACATTTATAGGGGCGGCAAAATGGCTCGGGGCGGAAGAACATTTCTTGGCAAACGTGTGTTGGCAAGATATCACAAACGCATGGGATAGAAAGAAGAGCATTTGCAGGGGAAGATCAGTGGGTGCAAGAATAAGGTACGTTGCCTTCCTTTGCCCACTGATTCTCCCCTGGCGATGCCTATTCTCAGGACACTTTCTCCTCAGTTCTACTTATTTCCGGCCTTTGAGCCTTCTTGACCACCTGTCCATTCCTCCTGCAAATGTCCTCTCCCCCTGCTTTACATTTATGAGGAAATCACGGGGGCTTGGAATGCCGCGTTTTTGATGTGAAATGCACCTTTTCCTTAAGAATGCAATCGATGAGCTGCAAAGTTGCTCCTTCAAATTTCATCCGAGGTGTGAACACATTAAGTGGCCATAAACAAGTCTCCATGGGTTCCCTACCCATGTCCTAAGCACTTAAATCAGTCTTCCTCAACCTCGGCCCTCCAGATGTTTGGAGACTACAATTTCCATCATCCCTGACCACTGGTCCTGCTAGCTAGGGATCATGGGAGTTTGTAGGCAAAAAAGATCTGGAGGACCAAGGTTGAGGAAGCCTCACTTAAATGAATGACATTGTTGGGATGCAGGATACTCCAAAGGTAATGGAAAAACACCATTACCTTTGTTCTTCCTATAATTAACAGAGTCCTTCCTGCTTACAATGAACTCCAAATTTAGGGCTATAGCCAATCAGGTCCTACTCAAGAGGAAACCCACTGAACTCAACAAACCAAAGTTAGTCATGCCCATGAACATCAATGGGTTTAACTCTGAGTGAGACTAACATCCTGACAGTCAATCTTGAGGAAAATAATCTCATATCCACTAGAGATAATGAAATAGGAGTCATATTACCTGTCTGTTTACCTGAGTACTGTTGGGGTGGGGTTGACAGACCAACAATAGGGATGCAGGTGGCACTGTGGTCTAAACCACTGAGCCTCTTGGGCTTGCCAATTCAATTCAGTGATTCAAATCTGTGCAACGGGGTCCCAGCTCCTGCCAAACTAGCAGTTCGAAAGCAAGGCAGTGCAAGTAGATAAATAGGTACCGCTGCGGCGGGAAGGTAAACGGCGTTTCCGTGCACTCTGGTTTCTGTCATGGTATCCCTTTGCGCTGGAAGCGGTTTAGTCATGCTGGCCACATGACCCGGAAAGCTGTCTGTGGACAAATGCCAGGTCCCTTGGCCTGAAAAGCGAGATGAGTGCCGTAACCCCATGGTTGCCTTTGACTGGACATAACCGTCCAGGGGTTCTTTACCTTTACCTGACAGAACAACGCTGTGTTACAAAGATGTCTGCATTCATGACATGAAGGCTGGCAACATCAAACTCGCTTATAGGAATCCCTTGTAGATGATCATAATGCTCAGAGACAGTTTGGCTGTGTCTCCACGGCAAGTGACCAGAGGAGGGATGACTGCTGGGAGGAGTGCAGAGAGAAGGAATGCCATGCACATCTTGAGCAGCAAAACCGTACGCCTTCATCTGACCCACCTGTGAGTCCTTTTACCCCTCCCCCTGCTGCCCTGCCACCATCCCTTCTCTCTCACTACCTATTTGCCCTCCGTGCATCCCCTAAAACTATTCTGGGGTTTTCCCCAACTATCCAGAGTAGATTCAAAAGGTAAAGAGACCCCTGACCGTTAGGTCCAGTCGTGAATGACTCTGGGGTTGCGGCGCTCATCTGGTTTTATTGGCCGAGGGAGCCAGTGTACAGCTTCCGGGTCAGGTGGTCAGCATGACTAAGCCACTTCTGGCGAACCAGAGCAGCGCACAGAAACACCATTTACCTTCCCGCCAGAGTGGTACCTATTTATCTACTTGCACTTTGATGTGTTTTCAAACTGCTAGGTTAGTAGAAGCAGGGACTGAGCAACCGGAGCTCATCCTGTCACGGGGATTCGAACCACCGACCCTCTGATCAGCAAGCTCAGTGGTTTAGACCACAGCGCCACCCGCGTCCCTCCCAAAAGTAGATTAGGGGGCTGCAAAATAGGAGCAGAAGTCCACCAGCATCTATGAGTGTGAATTCTCTTGCCTTGCCTTCGGTGTCTTCGTGTATGATACATTAATATATATCTCAAAATACTATGAAAATATTTTCATTAAAAGCAACAAAGCATGTCAGATCTTGGCAAGGGCTTATTACGCTCAGTTCACTCAGGGCAGAGGGTGTCCCAAGGTCACTGAAAGTTGGCAAAACCTTCCAGTCACTTTTTACCGTTTGGGATTTGCAACTGACCTTTTTCCTGCCTAGAATGCAACAAGCAGCATCGCCCCTTGTCCGTGTGTCAAGGTAGATGTAAAGTAATTGATGGTACTGTTAAGAGCACAAAACACGGTTAGAAATGGAACGGAGCAATTTGGCCAATGAGAAGAGCTGAAGTTGGCCAATTGTGGCTGAATTTTACCAGTGGGTAGCCCCTCCAACCTAGACAGCATCTTAAAAAGTAGAGACATCACCTTTCCAAGAAAGGTCCATATAGTAAAAGCTATGGTTTTCCCAGTAGTGATGTACGGAAGTGAGAGCTGGACCATAAAGAAGGCTGATCGACAAAGAATTGATGCTTTTGAATTATGGTGCTGGAGGAGACTCTTGAGAGTCCCATGGACTGCAAGAAGATCAAACCTATCCATTCTTAAGGAAATCAGCCCTGAGTGCTCACTGGAAGGACAGATCCTGAAGCTGAGGCTCCAATACTTTGGCCACCTCATGAGAAAAGAAGACTCCCTGGAACAGACCCTGATGTTGGGAAAGATGGAGGGCACAAGGAGAAGGGGACGACAGAGGACGAGATGGTTGGACAGTGTTCTCGAAGCTACAAACATGAGTCTGACCAAACTGCGGGAGGCAGTGGAAGACAGGAGTGCCTGGCGTGCTCTGGTCCATGGGGTCACAAAGAGTCGGACTCGACTAAACGACTAAACAACCACAACAGCCCCTTCATACTAAATCATGTCTCTTTGGGGCACTGGGACTCTGCAACACAGCTTCAGTGAAGACCCAAATGGGCACCGAAGGAATCTCCTCTCAAACAGAGATTTCTCACAAATAATACACTTCTCCTTTTTATTTGCGTTCCTTGTGCACAGCAGGATATATGTCTCCTTTTCATGAAAGACTTCCATTTAGGGCCCAACTCATGCAATGTGCACATTTTTGAAAATTATTAGGAGATATGATAGATGGAAAGGAGCATTGGGAATATTTAGCACAAAGGAGGTTGGGTTATCCCCCACAGAACATCTCCCAGAACCCTCAGCATTAATCCTGAGCAGGAAGTTTCCATTCTTGCCGACAGAAACTTCTTTCATGGGGACGATAGCCACTTTTTTGAGAGAAGGGCCAAAGCGCCGTAGGCCTGAGAGCATGAGGGAAGGGTTAACCCCACCTCTGCACATGCTAAAAGTCTTGATTCTGCTTTAAAGAATGAAAAGGACATTATTTGCTCAGGTGTATTTAATATCACTTACAATGTAGCCGTCAGACAAAAGAGAGCCACGAGTTTGCTTTTCTTCCTCAGGTAACATCCAGAGATGAAAGGCGAACTTGAAGAAAGGAAGAAAGCGACTGAAACGTGAAACACCTAGGGGTAAGGAGGGGAAAAAACACTTTACATAAACTTAACTGGCAATCAAAATTCACACGGAGGGAACGCTATGTCTCTGGACAAAAGAAAAAGCTCCTGAAACACAGAGATTGCTCCGCAGGCCTGCAGATTGCTGACTAATAATAGAGCTGAAACTTCTAAATGTGCAACAGCAAGTGTCTTGCTGTTTCCACATTTCGGATATTCACCAGGGCCCAAATGGTGTGGTTAAACACTGCTCAAAGCCGAGGTGTGTGCAACACGATCTCTTGGAAAAAAATCTCAGATATTTTCTCACCAAAATGTCTGGCCATCGTTTTGCATCCTTCGCAATGTCTTGGACCTAGGGTCATCCCAGGACATTAGCAAACCCTCCAACAATCTATTATTATTATTATTATTATTATTATTATTATTATTATTATTATTATTCCCCACCCATCTGACTGGGTTTTCCCAGCCATTCTGGGCAGCTTCCAACAAATATAAAAACATACTAAAACATTAAACTTTTTTTTTAAAAAAACGTCCTTTCACAGGGCTGCCTTCAGATCTCTTCTAAAGGTGGTATAGTTACTTAGCTTCTTGGCTCAGGGCTCGCATAACTCCACACCCTCCAAAATTTATCCAATGAATATAGGCACATCCTACCATACCCCCCAACATTTCTCTGAAGAAAAGAAGGGATCACCTAAGGAAAAGCGAGACATTCCGGGATCAAATCAGAAACCAGGACGGCTTCTGTAAACACGGGACTGTCGCTGGAAAGAGGGACATTTGGAAGGTCTGTGTGCGTAGAAACCTGCATAAGCTGCTGCTATTGTTCAACCATATTGTTCTATACCCTCCAATGTTTCTCTTATGTAAATAGAGACATCACCTTGCCAACAAAGGTCCGTATAGTTAAAGCTATGGTTTTCCCAGTAGTGATGTATGGAAGTGAGAGCAGGACCAGAAAGAAGGCTGGTCGCCGAAGAATTGATGCTTTTGAATTATGGTGCTGGAGGAGACTCTGGAGCGTCCCATGGACTGCAAGAAGATCCAACCTATCCATTCTTAAGGAAATCAGCCTTGAGTGCTCACTGGAAGGACAGATCCTGAAGCTGAGGCTCCAATACTTTGGCCACCTCATGAGAAGAGAGGACTCCCTGGAAAAGACCCTGATGTTGGGAAAGATGGAGGGCACAAGGAGAAGGGGATGACAGAGGGCGAGATGGTTGGAAAGTGTTCTCGAAGCTACCAGCATGAGTTTGACCAAACTGCGGGAGGCAGTGGAAGACAGGAGTGCCTGGCGTGCTCTGGTCCATGGGGTCACGAAGAGTCGGACACGACTAAATGACTAAACAACAACAAAAGAAAACTGGGACAGCTTCTGTAAATCCAGGGCTGTCCCTAGAAAACAGGAACACTGGGGTGGGCCTGTTCTGCATTAGGGGTGGGGAAAGAAGTATGGAAAACATTCAGAGAAAAGGAGCATGTTTGCCTGGTGCCTAAAGGTGTATAATGAAGGTGCCAAGCAAGCCTCCTTGGGGAGAGCATTCCACAGATGTGGAGCCACTGGAGAAAAGGCTTGTTCTCATGTTGCTGCACTCCAGACCTCTCATGGTGGAGGCACACGAAGAAAGACCTTTGATGATGATTGCAGGGTCCAGGCACTGGCAGAGGAATGGGGGGAGGGAGCGCACCGCCCCCGGCACCATCGGGGAGGGGGTACCATCGCAGCACACCCCTGGACATGCGCGGCACACCACCCAACCACGCCGGGCACCATGGCCCTGTGGGCAGCACGCCATGCCCCCAAGACGTACGCCATGCCCCTGTAGGAAGTGCACCATGCCCCTGGGACACTCGCCACACCCCCGCAGGCAGAATGCCACACCCCTGGGATGTGTGCCGCACCACCCAGGACGCACGACAGCCACGTCCCCACCTGCTCTCCGCCCCCGGTGCTGGAGCATGCAGCTTCACCACTGGGTCTGGGTTCATAGGCGAGAGTCAGTCCTTGAGGTATTGCAATCCTGAGCCAATAATTATCCCTGTGAGCAGAAGGTTTACAGTGCTACCTCGTGTTACAGATGCTTCAGGTTACAGACTCTGCTACCCAGAAATAGTACCTCGGGTTAAGAACTTTACCTCAGGATGAGAACAGAAATCACGCCGTAGCACTGCGGCAGCAGCGGGAGGCCCCATTAGCTAAAGTGGTACCTCAGGTTAAGAACAGTTTCAGGTTAAGAACGGACCTCTGGAACGAATTAAGTTCTTAACCCGAGGTACCACTGTATAGCCTAGCAGAGCTTCTTCACCCTAAACGAGTCAGTAGGTTGGCAAACTGTGGTTTAAACCAAGCCGATGTAAAAACGTGTAATCCATTCAAAACAAGTTATATAAATCTGAAAAGTTGGCCCCTGTAGCCAAGCCACTAGATATGTCAGGTCATTTTTTTCTGAGAACGGGGGTGAGATTTGCCCTCACTTCTTTTTCCATAATTTATCAGCAGTGGAAAAATAGGTTGTATAATGAAGGCCACAGGTGGCCAGTCTAGGATCCTATCCTGCGTTCTCCAACATGCAAAGAACAAACCTGTGCAACTGTGAGTATTCCCATAAAACTTAAAAAAATAGTAGATTCAGGGTAATGTGTTTGAGTTATATGTTTCAGGGGGATTTTTTTTTTAGCAAATGTTTGGCATCGTTTTCAGGGCCCTGAGCAGATAGTTTTCATGGAAAGAGATGTCTAACAGTACAGTTTGCATTTGTGTTTTTTTTTTTCTTTCTTCTCTTTCTACGTGGCTAAAACGTAGGTTTAAATGCCATCAAAGACATTTCCAAGCCCTTTCTTTTCCTGCTTGAAAACAAGATAATGGCATTCTGTTTCCATTGTCAAACACTGTGTTCCTCAAGATGACAGGCTTCTTGGTCCCAAAGAATTGTACCTCGTCCAACACTAACAGGTGAACTTGAAGCAACTCTGATGAGAAGTGGAAAATCAAACAGGGCAAAGATCTAAGGACACGTGAAAGGCTGCAGGTGACAAGGCTCTCACCGAGCCGACACAGAGTGGAAAAACCTCAGCAGCCGACATTCCTGATGTATTTGCCTAAGGCTGCTGTTATCAAACTTTGCCAAAGTAGCATGGATGTTGTTTTGAAAGAGGAGGAAAGACCAAAATAAAGGACTTGAGAGAGAATGTGTGTGTGTATTTATACAGGTGAAACTCAGAAAATTAGAATATCGTGGAAGAGTTCATTTATTTCAGTAATTCAACTTAAAAGGTGAAACTGATATATGAGGTAGACGAAATTAAAAGAAGCCTGCTTCTTGGGAGGAAAGCAATGACAAACCTAGACAGCATCTTAAAAAGCAGAGACATCACCTTGCCGATAAAGGTCCGTATAGTTAAAGCTATGGTGTTCCCAGTAGTGATGTATGGAAGTGAAAGCTGGACCATAAAGAAGGCTGATCGCTGAAGAATGGATGCTTTTGAATTATGGTGCTGGAGGAGACTCTTGAGAGTCCCATGGACTGCAAGAAGATCAAACCTATCCATTCTTAAGGAAATCAGCCCTGAATTCTCACTGGAAGGACAGGTCCTGAAGCTGAGGCTCCAATACTTTGGCCACCTCATGAGAAGAGAAGACTCCCTGGAAAAGACCCTGATGTTGGGAAAGATGGAGGGCACAAGGAGAAGGGGACGACAGAGGATGAGATGGTTGGATAGTGTTCTCAAAGCTACCAGTATGAGTTTGACCAAACTGTGGGAGGCAGTGGAAGACAGGAGTGCCTGGTGTGCTCTGGTCCGGGGGGTCACAAAGAGTCGGACACGACGAAGCGACTAAACAACAACAATAAAAACAAGACTCATGACATGCAAAGCGAGATATGTCAAGCCTTTATTTGTTATAATTGTGATGATCATGGCGTACAGCTGACGAAAACCCCAAACTAACAATCTCAGAAAATTAGATTATTAAATGAAATCAGGAAAACAAGGACTGCAAATAGAGCAATATTGGACCTCTGAGAAGCAGAAGCATGCTTGTGTACTCAGTACTTGGTTTGGGCCCTTTTTGCATCAATTACTTCCTCAATGTGGCGTGGTATTGCTGAGGTGTTATGGAAGACCAGGAAGCTTCAGTAGCAGCCTTCAGCTCTTCTGCACTGCTTGGTCTCATGTCTCTCATCTTTCTCTTGGCAATGCCCCATAGATTCTCTATGGGGTTCAGGTCAGGCGAGTTTGCTGGCCAATCAAGCACAGTAATCCCATGGGCATTGAACCAGGTTTTGGTACTTTTGGGAATGTGGGCAGGTGCCAAAGTCCTGCCTGTGGAAAGTCTCACCCAAGTGCTGCATGCTCTGGTTATCTCCCGCTTGGACTACTGCAATGCGCTCTACGTGGGGCTACCTTTGAAGGTGATGCGGAAACTACAACTAATCCAGAATGCGGCAGCTAGACTGGTGACTGGGAGTGGCCGCCAAGACCATATAAGACCGGTCCTGAAAGACCTACATTGGCTCCCAGTATGTTTCCAAGTACAATTCAGTGTTGGTGCTGACCTTTAAAGCCCTAAATGGCCTTGGCCCGGTATACCTGAAAGGGTGTCTCTGCCCCCCTCATCCTGCCTGGACACTGAGGTCCAGCGTCGAGGGCCTTCTGGCAGTTCCCTCATTGCGAGAAGCAAAGCTACAGGGAACCAGGGCCTGTGGAACACCCTCCCAGCAGATGTCCAGGCAATAAACAACTATTTTACTTTTAAAAGACAACTGAAGGCAGTCCTGTTTTTAATGTCTGATGCTGTGTTGTTTTTAATATTCGGTTGGAAGCCACCCAGAGTGGCTGGGGAAACCCAGCCGGACAGGCGGGGTACAAATGTTGTTGTTGTTGTTACAATGGTACCTCGGGTTACATACACTTCAGGTTACATTCACTTCAGCTTACAGACTCCGCTAACCCAGAAATATTACCTCGGGTTAAGAACTTTGCTTCAGGATGAGAACAGAAATCGTGCTCCGGTGGAGCGGCCGCAGCAGGAGGCCCCATTAGCTAAAGTGGTGCTTCAGGTTAAGAACAGTTTCAGGTTAAGAACGAACCTCCGGAACGAATTAAGTACTTAACCCAAGGTACCACTGTACTTCTGCAGGCAAACTTTTAGTCTTACCACTGAGTGTTGTTAAGAGCTAATAGACGACACATTTTTTTCCCTTTTCCACCTAATATTTAGTGCTCTAGGGTGTAGTGTCAAGGTTTATCCACTCTGTATCACATTCTTGAATTCAATTCCAACTATAGATTTCCTTTATCTGAATTTCTTGATTCTTCATCGCAGTATGTTCTTGCTGGAGTGGAGAATAATATGCCAGTTGAGATCAGCAGTGCCTGCTCTGCAAACATTGACGACATGCAGCATGCTATAAATCCTTTATAGAATTTACAGGCAGTCAAACAGGGAAATCCTTATGGCCAAAATTAGATTCATTGGTAGTGCAACGTGATCTCATTTTCACGGGGATGTTTCCTATTGTGAATGGCGAATTGAATAAAATGAATCTATTCTTGATACAAGCTTCCGATTATGGTTTAGAGTGAAATCCCCAGCAGTCAATGTAGCCAGGCATGCTGTTTTTTTGTTCCTTTTCCATTTATATCTTTGGAGAGGAAAAGCAAGCAGTAGGGTTAGTTTATAGAAGAATCATTCTACTCGCACTGTTGCAAGTGTTTTAAAAATGCTGTATTCTGTAGGGTATATAAACCAAACCACAACCCTCAGCTGACTTTTAGAAGACATCTGGAGGCAGCCCTGTTCAAGGAAGTTTTTAAAATTTGATGTTTTATTGTGTTTTTAGCAACGCGGGTGGCACTGTGGGTTAAACCACAGAGCCTAGGACTTGCCGATCAGAAGGTCGGCGGTTCGAATCCCCGCGACGGGGTGAGCTCCCGTTGCTCGGTCCCTGCTCCTGCCAACCTAGCAGTTTGAAAGCACGTCAAAGTGCAAGTAGATAAATAGGTACCGCTCCGACGGGAAGGTAAACGGCGTTTCCATGCACTGCTCTTGTTCGCCAGAAGTGGCTTAGTCATGCTGGCCACATGACCCAGAAGCTGTATGCCGGCTCCCTCGGCCAATAAAGCGAGATGAGCGCTGCAGCCCCAGAGTTGGTCACGACTGGACCTAATGGTCAGGGGTCCCTTTACCTTTAATATTCTGTTGGGAACTGCCCAGAGTGGCTGGGCAACCCCATCAGATGGGTGGCATATAAATAAAATTGTTGTTGTTGTTGTTGTTGATATCATCATCATCATCATCATCATCATCACCATCACCATCCCTGACCATTGGCCATGCTGATTCGACTAATGGGGGCTGTTAATCCAATGAAAAACTTGAGGGCTTCATGTTGGCCACTGTTGGTCTACATAGTAGGAAGTTGTGTCTGTTTAAAATAATAGACTCATCGAATTGTAGAGTTGGAATGGAAGTTGAGGAAGCTCAACTAAAGAAATTAAAGATTGAAGCTGGATAAATGGGTTTCAGACCCGAGTGCCTATTTTGTATGGTTTTAGTTTTGTTTTAAATGTACTTGCTGGGGTTTTTTTTTGGGGGGGGGTTATTTTAAACTGTTTTTGCCATTTTAATTTTACACCACAGTGAGACAATCGTACAGAAGGCAATTAATAAATTATTAATCATCATTATTATTAATAATAATTTCCCATTAAGAATTCAAGGCAAAATATTCAGATTAAAGCAATGCTGTTTAACCACATTTAGTTGAGCATGTACTGCCACTGTTTTCAAAAGTTAAAGAAGCAGCACAGCAGGAAATAAAGAATGTGGGTTTTATTCAGAAATCATTTTGACTAATTTATGCAGGAATGAAAGCAAATCCTTTGATATAGCTTTGGCTTACTAACATCGACAATGCTATTACTCCATCAGCACAAGCGAAAACATTACATTATTTAATATGTTAATGATACTTTGGGGAGTAAATCTTGTTTTTTTTCCTCAAATGTATTGCTTTCAGAAGTAAATATGATTAAATTATTAGTATTGTTGACTGAATGAATTCCTAAGCTAAGCATTTGCTATTGCTGAAAATTAATTTTATATGCTTGGTAAGTGTCCTGGATATGTTCTAGAAGTGTCTGGGGTTTTTCTGTTAAATAACCATTGTAATAATGTCCTGGCATGCTTTCTTCTTTCGCCGAGAATACGGTGCTGGAACAATGCCCACCTTGTGAAATTATAATGCAAAATTGACTCAGGATTATTAAAATATTCAAACTTGTAGCTTCAGGAGAAAATGATTATGTCTCTGATTTGTCGAAATGGAAAGAAGCTCGTTCTATTTAAGTTCAAATATCACCCTAATGAAAATTCATGGCTGGCCAAAATCCATTCATTTTTCACATTGGAATGTTCTTGCTACTAGATAAAAAGTTATCCTAAATATGCTACAGAACAGAACGCCAGCCGAGCTGGGGCCATTGTCTAAAACTGGCACCTGTGAGTGCAAGAACACCATTGAGCACTTGCTCAGGGAGGTGCATTATACGACCCATGAGAGCAGCAAAATAACCAGACCCTACAACAGTGATGGGATAAATTGTGTCCTCCATCAGGGAGAGCACGTGTTGCAGTGAGATCACCTAAACTGCCACCCTGTTGTTGGGCGGGACCATTTGGATAGCCACAACAACCCACTGGTTGCCCCTCGATTGCTGGGGCAGATATTTGGCCTGTTGGGTCGTCTATTGGCTTTGTTGTTGTTTAGTTGTTTAGTTGTGTCCGACTCTTCGTGACCCCATGGACCAGAGCACGCCAGGCACTCCTGTCTTCCACTGCCTCCCGCAGTTTGGTCAAACTCATACTGGTAGATTCGAGAACACTGTCCAACCATCTCGTCCTCTGTCGTTCCCTTCTCCTTGTGCCCTCCATCTTTCCCAACATCAGGGTCTTTTCCAGGGAGTCTTCTCTTCTCATGCGGTGGCCAAAGTATTGGAGCCTCAGCTTCAGGATTTGTTCTTCCAGTGAGCACTCAGGGCTGATTTCCTTCAGAATGGATAGGTTTGATCTTCTTGCAGTCCATGGGACTCTGAAGAGTCTCCTCCAGCACTGTAATTCAAAAGCATCAATTCTTCGGAGATCAGCTTTCTTTATGGTCCAGCCTTAGTGTTGTCATAGGTTTTTTCTAATTCTTAGTGGCACAGTTTCTATCTCTTTGCCACATCTGAAAGGCCTTCCTTTTCTTGTTGAAATTTCACAGGGAGTGCTGGGCAGGTGAGGTGGAAAAGGCTTTATATATCCATAATTTCGCTTATGATTAAAACACGCCACCAAGCTCTTAAGATTCAGGTCAAATGGGACTTGAACACACTAGGATTAGTGCCCATGGTTCATTTCCCTTCCATGTTGTTCATCTCCCCACCCACAAGCATCAATCCATTCATTCCTTTCTGTCTGGATCAGACACCCAAACGTGTAGTCGTCGTTGCATGTAGAGCCATGCACTGAACTTATTTCTCAATCTGCTAAGTACATTTAAAGGTTGCTGGAAACTGTCCAAAAAGACAGTGAGCTCCCCTGCCTCCCCCCCCCCCCCCGCTTCAATGGTTCTCATTAGCATTTGGAAGGCGTCAGCCATTTTTATATGGGGCAACAGTGCAAATCATGCCAAGGGAACAGCTTGGCATATTGCTTTGTCTCGGAGCAAATATGATTGAATCAGATGTGCCGGCGTCCTTATGAACCTGAGACTCTCAAAATTAGGCACCGTAATCAATTGCTTCCATTGGAAAGGGCCTGTGTGACTGCAGCTGGAATATATTGGCTGGGCCAATATGCAGGGATATGATTATCGCAGCATATTTGTCCGTATATCAAGCACAATGAATGGCAGGGAATATGTTGATTTTGTACTCAGGATCTATTTCTTTCCCAATGAGAGCAATGTATATATGCTCTATTGGTTTTCTAGAATAAAGATGCCGATATTGAGATTATGGGGTTCCAAGACTGCTGGAACGTGGTTATTTTTGAGAAAGTTGTAGAGCTTATTTGGGGGGGGGGGCAATTTAAGAAATCTGGACATTTTTGCCAGATCCAAAGTTTCCCCCAATCTCGGACATGCCCTATCTTATGAGCGTACTAGAAGGGAGATTGATTAACAGAAATCAAAACGATTAAATGGAATTCTACAATAGCTGTAAGTCCCAAGTTTGTCCTAAGAATAGTTGGTATGTGTGTTTCTTTTTCCAAGTACTTTTGCCTTTCTTCAGATAATGAAGATCAGCAGAGTGCAAGGGCAAATTCTATGACGCTTATAGTGAATCGTTCCTGACTTTTATCAGTGATTTCAGGTACTACTACTACTAATAATAATATCGCAATACAGTGGTACCTTGTGTTACATACGCTTCAGGTTACATACGCTTCAGATTACAGACTCCGCTAACCCAGAAATATTACCTCCGATTAAGAATTTTGCTTCAGGATGAAAACAGAAATTGTGCTCCAGCGGCAGCAGGAGGCCCCATTAGCTAAAGTGGTGCTTCAGGTTAAGAACAGTTTCAGGTTGAGAACGGACCTCCATATAATGGGGCAGGATTTCAAGGGATAACTGTAAAAGCCTCACAAAGGTTCGGCACAATCAACATAAATGTGGCATTTTGACTGAAGCAGGCAAAATGTTCTGGATCCCATGTAAACGGGGAGCCCTGAATGCATAAGAACACCGGTGCTGAGGAAGAGTCGAGTGGGCAGAACGTGGAAAATGGGAAACCAGAAAGCAAATAATGAACCCGTTTTGCAAAAGAGGGAGGGGGGAACCCTCCAGTAACATATTATTCTACGTAGAGTTTGTCATTATTTGTTGGATCAAGGACTGCAAAATATTAGTATGTCCTGTTCCAGTGTTTGAAAATAAACACTCGCCATTTATCTCCTTTTTTCTTTTTTGCCATAATCCAGTTACTTAATTCTGAGGAAGAGATGAGAGTTTTGGCTCCATTCCTAGAACTGCTTCTATTTGTCAAAAGATACGGTGCTGGACAGCCGGTTGATTATACTGGAAATGTCAAAGAGCTACTGAAGTTCTCCTTGAAGAAGAAAAAAAGAAGAAAATGTTGATGAAGGGAAATGCAGCGGGCTGCAACCTGAGACGTGTGTTTCAAAGGAAACAAATGCTAAACTTGGGGATCCTGTGACAATAAGAAGTCAGGCAGCTGGTCCGTCTAGCATATGGGTGGGGAATCTTAGGGCCAGCGGCTGAATGCAACTATCCAGGCTCAGGAGAGAGAGCTTCTTTTAAATTGTTTTTATATCCTTTAATTATTATTTTTTAGTATTTTAACTGTTTTTGATTGGACTGCCTTGATATGCTTTGAGCATATTACACCGATCCTTGTCCAACTGCACTGGCTACCAATTAGTTTCCGGGCCCAATTCAAAGTACTGGTTGTGACTTATTAAGCCTTAAACGGTTCAGGACTGCAAGACCTCAAGGACTGTCTCTTCCCATATGAACCTACCTGGACCCTGAGATGACCTTCGGAGGCCCTCCTTCGTGTGCCTCCTCCTCGAGAGGTCCAGAGGGTGGCAACATGAGAATGGGGCCTTCTCTGCAGTGGCTCCCCATCTGTGGAATGCTCTCCCCAGGGAAGTTCGCCTGGCGCCTTCATTACACACCTTTAGGTACAGGGCAAAAATATTCCTTTTAAACCAGGACTTTGGTTGATTTTATTGACATCCTATACCCCTTTAAAATATGGCTCCTTTGGGGGGGTGTTATTGGGTTATTGTTCTTATAGGGTTATTGTTCTTATTCTTACAGGGAACCAGGCAGAGGGCCTTCTCGGTAGTGGTGCCCGCCCTGTGGAACGCCCTCCCACCAGATGTCAAAGAGAACAACAACTATCAGACTTTTAGAAGACATCTGAAGGCAGCCCTATTTAGGGAAGCTTTTAATGTTTGATGTATTAGAGGATTTTAATATTTTTTTGGAAGCCGCCCAGAGTGGCTGGGGAAGCCCAGCCAGATGGGCGGGGTACAAATAAATTATTATTATTATTATTATTATTATTATTATTATTATTATTATTATTATTATT
>JAXCMG010000071.1:285081-316069 GCA_034642415.1 Podarcis siculus | reverse complement strand
TTATTATTATTATTATTATTATTATTATTATTATTATTATTATTATTGCAGCACCTGTACCTGTAGAGGAGACGATGAGAATGATGAATGAGGAAATGGAAGAGAAGGAGATGGAGATTCACTCGGGACAACACCATTATCCAACAGCCTGGGTTCTATAGCATCTCTTTGTAAAGTCCGAAATAAAAAAGGAGTATAAAAAAACTTTTCCTTGTCTTTATACTTTCCTGGGCAACCAGCCGGGAGCTGCTGGCAGCAACCTGACAGCTGCTGCCACTTAGCTCACGAAGGAGGATGAGCCATCACTTGTCTCAAGCGGCGGCGGCAACAAGGAAGCATCCCGTTGCCTTCCTATGGCTGCTGTGGCAAGCTCCCCCCTTGAGCAGCTCATAGAGGCTGCTGGATAGCAGGCAAGGAGGAGAGGCTGCCATCACCGATGCCCAGCCCTGCATGATGCACTGGTTTTGAGGGCAGCACCACCCTGGATGGGAAGAAATAGCCTAACTACTGTTGTCTATGCTCTGGTAACCTCAAGGTTAGATTACTGCAATGCGTCATACGTAGGGCTGCCTCTGAAGATGGTTCAGAAACTTCAGCAGAATTCAGCAGCCAGGTTGCTCACCGGAGCAAGATGGTTTGAGCATATTACACTGATCCTGGTCCAACTGCACTGGCTACCAATTAGTTTCCTGGTCCAATGCAAAGTGCTGGTTTTGACTTATAAAGCCTTAAACGTCTCAGGACCGCAAGTCCTCAAGGACCACCTCTTTCCATATGAACCGACCTGGACCCTGAGATCATCTTCTGAGGCCCTCCTTTGTGTGCCTCCTCCTGGAGAGGTCCGGAGGGTGGCAACATGAAAACGGGGAAGTTTGCCTGCTGCCTTTATTATTTGCCGCTCGGCGCCAGGCAAAATTGTTCCTTTTTAGCCAGGCCTTTGGCTGATCCGATTTACATCCTATGCCCTTTTAAAATGTGTTTTTTTTTGGGGGGGGGAGAGCTATTGGGTTGTTGTTTTTATTTTTACTTTATATATAGTGATATTTTCTGTGACCTGCCCTGAGACCTCTGTGTATAGGGCGGTATAAAAATCAATTAAATAATTAATCAAATAATTAATTAATAAAATAAAATAAATAAGGAGCAGAACAGAGTGCAAGGAGTCTTGAATACCCTCTCTCTCTCTCTGTGCATCCACATCTAATTTTGCCCCTTTCTAAAATTGGTTTATTGGTGTTTTTTGTGGGGGGGTTTTGTATATCTTTCAAAGAATAAAATATAAAATTGGGATACACGGTTTTCTCAGTGGGGGGGCATGTGTGCTGTGTCTCCCATTGGTTAATTGTTGATGGCACTTGCCCTTCTTCTGATAGGAAATGCTCTGCGAAGAGATGCCCAAAAATGGAGTATTGAGGAGGGTCCATGTGTGGTGGGCTGGGCTGAGCAATGTCCCTATTTTCATCTGAGGAACATTGGAGGGTATGGGATTGTGTGAGTTCTTTTAAGGAGAATTGTGCACGGCTTTAAAAAATAAACTTTGAAGCCAAAGTTTTTATTACAGTGAAACCAGGGTTTCTTTTCGTTTTGTTTTTTAAAGCAAACATTAAAGTATTCAGAGCAAGAGAGAGAGAGAGAGAGAATGAGAGACCAGGGAAAATTTTAATATAAAGATTCAAACCTTTGTAGGGGCAATGCATAATTTCAGGCACGGGGGTGACGATTTAATGACAAGGTGGAATAAAAGGACTTTGCTTTTATTTGGATGATGCACTTAGTATAAAAGGCTGCTCAGGGCAAAAAAATCCGGCTCATCCTGTGTAGGTGTGCCAGGGAGAGAAAGGAGCCAAGGCAGACAATTGCTCCTTCTCATGCACCTGTAAGAAGCAGACTGACGCCACTGGGGCTTGGAGAAAGGGTGATGCTGGTTATCACCCATCCAGCAGAGCCAGAAAAAGCTTCAGTTTTGCTGCATCAGTGAATATGAATGGTGAATATCCCTTTCGCTCTCCATCTTTGGGACTTCCCATAACCCAGGTTTTCTCCGATTGGGTGCAGGAGTTAATCCCTGAAAGAAAGTGATCGAGATCTTAACCTCCTGTTGGTGAGGTTCTCATCTTGGTGATAACAGGACAAAGCACAACCTTATAGGGTTAGAGTAAGGTTACCAGACGTCCCCGTTTCCCGGGGACAGTCCCCGGATTTACAAATCAGTCCTCTGACAAAATCCATCAATAATAATAATAATAATAATAATAATAATAATAATAATAATTTATTTATACCCCGCCCATCTGGCTGAGTTTCCCGAGCCACTCTGGGTGGCTTCCAATCAAATGTTAAAAACAGTACAGTGTTAAATATTAAAAACTTCCCTGAACAGGGCTGCCTTAAGATGCCTTCTGAATGTCAGGTAGTTGTTTAACTCTTTGACATCTGATGGGAGGGCGTTCCACAGGGCGGGCGCCACTACCGAGAAGGCCCTCTGTCTGGTTCCCTGTAGCCTCACTTCTCGCAATGAGGGAACCGCCAGAAGGCCCACGGCGCTGGATCTCAGTGTCCGGGCTGAACGATGGGGGTGGAGACGCTCCTTCAGGTATACAGGACCGAGGCTGTTTAGGGCTTTAAAGGCCAGCACCAACACTTTGAATTGTGCCCGGAAACGTACTGGGAGCCAATGCAGATCTCTCAGACCCGGTGTTATGTGGTCCCGGCGGCCACTCCCAGTCACCAGTCTAGCTGTCTATCTATCTAGTAGGAAGTTGAAATGTGCCCCCGATTCATTGAAAAAGAATCTGGTAACCTTAGTTTAGAGGGCAGCGACAATGCAGACACCACTGGAACGTAGTAACATTGGTACTGTAGAGTACTGTTCCAAACACACAAGGCATGGGTGGGGTTGAGGGAGACAAGACAGGGACGGTTAAGCAAGTGACATTTTGCCCCTTTCACATATTCTATGACCACATGGACCCCCTAACCCGGGGGTGGAAGTGCCACGGCCGGTGCGCCACAGCCGAGGAGAGTGGGCGGCAGTGTTGCCACGATTCTCCTCTCTCCAGGGTGGAGGTGCTGTCAGGAGCTGAGCCTACACCCGAGTAGGACCCTGGCAGAGACACATACCCGACTGGCGTGTTCTCTCAATCCTGGTCGATCATTCGGGAGCTTCAAAAGCTTTCTTCAGCCCGAACATCACAGTGACCGATGCCAACCGACACAGGCACAGTTAGGGATCCGCAGAGTTTGTGCATCATGTGTAACAGACCTCAGCAACTCAGCATTTTGGCTAATCTACTTTATTTGCATATAAACACACATGGAGCACTGCAACATGGCTCCCTCTCTCTTGCATCAGGCAACAAAGAGAAAAAGAACAAAGGACAATAGTCCCACTTCACGGAACACAGTAACACAAACATCCTGTCTCTGTCACTTCCCACTCTGTGGAGTCAAAACATACCGTCATGTGATAGACAACAATCCCATGACGGCAATCATGGAGCAGGAATTCTAACAGGTGCCACAGCTGGTGCACCACAACCGAGGAGAGCGGGCGACCGTGTTGTCACAATTCTCCTCTCTCCAGGGCGGAGGTGCCACGGCCGGTGCACCGCAACCAAGGAGAGTGGGTGGCAGTGTTATCACAATTCTACTCTCTCTGGGGTGGAGGTGCCACGGCCAGTGTGCCACGGCTGAGGAGAGTGGGCGGCAATGTTGTCGCGACTCTCTCCTCTCTTCTTCTGGGTCAGATTTGACCTGGGAGTGGAGCTGGTAGCATTGGGCCAATTCAGGCTGGGGATGCCTGGTCACCCCCCCCAAAAAAAAAAAAAAAAGCGCCTGGAGCCATGCCCCCCCAGCCCCCATGCTATGCCACTGATGCTATGCCAAAAATTTCTCCCACTTTTTTTTTAACACCATTCTCCTTCAATTAATAGGAACAGAAGCTACATGTGAAAATTGTGAAAGGGGAGAGAATATTTCAAATCAATGGGATCAGGCCTAATTCCCAACATCTCTAGATAGGGTTGGGAGAGATTCCTTCCTAAAACCCTGTAGAATCACTGCCTGTCAATGCAGACGTTATTCAACTCCATGGACCCATGATCTGACTTAGTATAAGGCAACAGTACTGCTCATTGACCATAGCAAAGAGATGGACTGATTTATATGACAGCTTCCTATATTTCTATGACTGATAAACTGTGGAGAGAGGGAATATATGGTCAACAGTGTTGGGTTACAACTGTATCCTATGTGGTTCTCAACCTATCTGAGGTTGTTCACCTGCTGAATTCAATTTGCAGAAGGAAACTTAGTACTAATTTCAGTGACACATCACCAAGACAGGGGCTAAAAAAATAATAATATGAAAAGCATGACATTTAACTCATTATGGCAGCCGAGTTACTCACATTAAAAAAAAAAAACTTTCTACAAGAATAGAAGTCTCTTTTATCTCGAGTGAGTCACTTTGCCAGTCATCCTTTTTTGGTAGCAAAGTCCTGGGTTTATTTTAGGATTTTCGGTTTCCAATCTGCGAATGCTCTGAATCTGTACAGTTATGTAAAAGCTGAAAATGAGTATTGATAAGTTGTCATGCCTTGCTCAGAGTGGCTTCAAAGGAGCAACGATTCCGCCCCCCACCCCTTAAGACCTGAGTTTTCTCTTCTGAGGACGCAGGAAATTCAAAATTTGGCTGTAGTTACATTCCTGTTTCCTGGGCACTCACTGCCTTTCCAGTGCCCAGTTAGGGTTATCTGAAACCTCATTATAAAAGACTACTGTTGGATATGTTGTTTCTCAAATCAGCTCCACACTTACGTTTTTTAAATATATATTTTTATTAAAGATTTCTTAGTTTACAAAAATACGTGCATTGTCTCTTTTTTCAAGATGTGCTTTCTGCAGATCAATTTCATTTCTCCTGAGACTTTAGTGTTACATACAGTGTTAGGTTAGGAAGAAAAGAGGGGAAAGGGGGAATGGTGAGTGGAGTCGGGTGGCAATGCTTCTATTCTTCTACTTAGTGTATGTGTGGGGTTTTGTGTCAGCATCACTTGTGTGGGTTCTCTTTACTATTCGCTTGTTGTATTTCCTTGGTGATGAGAGAGGTTGGGGTGGCCTAGGCTGTGGTTGGTTGTCTTCGGTTGTCTGTAGTGAGATTTGTTTTCATGTGTGAGCGGTGTGTGTATGTGTGCATTTTTGAATCAGGTTAGCCAGACTGATTCGCATGCTGTTGGCAGATTCTTGTCGTTGTCTTGTTGAGCTGTGTATGTGATAAAGGGGAGCCAGACCGGGGTGAAGGAGTCTTCTTCTGTTTGTCCCCATGTCAGCTTCAGTTTATTGGTTACTTTTTCTAATAGGGTTGTTTCCCATACTATTTGACGCCATTGGTCCATGCTTACTCCTGACAGGTCTCTCCAGTGTCTGGCTATGATGCTTTTGGCTGCTGAGAACAGGTGGGTTATGAGCTCTTTATGAGGAGAGAAGGTCGGCGGTTCGAATCCCCACGACGGGGTGAGCTCCCGTTGCTCAGTCCCTGCTCCTGCCAACCTAGCAGTTCGAAAGCACGTCCAAGTGCAAGTAGATAAATAGGTACCGCTCCGGCGGGAAGGTAAACGGCGTTTCCGTGCACTGCTCTGGTTCGCCAGAAGGGGCTTAGTAATGCTGGCCACATAACCCAGAAGCTGTAGGCCAATTCCCTCGGCCAATAAAGTGAGATAAGAGCGGCAACCCCAGAGTCATCTGTGACTGGACCTAATGGTCAGGGGTCCCTTTACCTTTACCTATGACGAGAGTTGGCATTATTATCTTGGAAGATCTTTAGTAGGTTGCTCCACACTTATTGAAGACTTTAAGGCGTGCCTAATTTGACACCATTCAAGGTGTGAAGACATTTGCATAAGGTAACAACATCCTCGCCCATCCATGCCCCTTGGCGTGTATACAAACAGAAACAAATCTGACACTAAGGAAGCTGTGCTGATGTGAATAGCTTGGGGGGGGGGGAGCTGTGAGATGCATAAAAAAGAAACACAGAACTTCACGATGCCTTAAAAGGACATGGTATGGATTCACCTCCAGCCCCTGGCAGGATTAGTTAGTAAAACTTTCAGCTTTCTCTCTTCTCCCTTGACAAAACAGACCACAGCTTTTCTTTTATGGTCTAAGCACAATGCCCAAACACAATAATAAACATTTTGAATGGCTGTATTCAGTAGGACAGTGAATCTTGGCTTTTTGGCATAGTGCTGCCCTTCATTTCAAATGTTCTTGGGTGCATTTGAAAGCCTAAGGAGACTTAATTATTGATTGTGCATTTTAATCTATGCATATTAATTCCAAAGTAATTCAGCTTCCAGCCACTTATGCTGAGGCCGATGTAGTCCCAAAATAGATCTCTGTGCTATGAGGAGACATTCCATACTTGAGTTACGTTGGGAACCATTTCTAACAGAACAATTTGTTTAGCCCTAATGTGACTGATCTAAGTGTGGCTCATTAAAACCGCTGTGATAAATTTCCCTGGTGCAAAGTTTGCGGCTCGCTGCTTATTTCTCATAAGATGTGAAGAGCTTGTTGATAATAAGAAAGGTTTGCTGTTGCGCTGACGGATTCTGCAAGTTCACAAGCACCAAGCAGCCTGCCAAAAAAGCCAATTATTTACAATGATACTGATGTAAACAAAGCACAGTGCAACCCAGGGCTGTTTCGTTTGCCCAGCAGAAATGCCAACTTCACAGACAGTGGCAGCGCTGAACCGGTTTAGCTGAGAGTCATTTCAGTTCAAAGTTAAAGCAAATGAGATTTAAAACCAGTCTGGGGTTTGTTTGGGTGGTGGCTGTTTTCTAGAGCTAGAGTTTTTGAGCTGTGTTCCTAAGAACTTCATTGAGAAACGCCCAGAAATTAGTTGGCATGTCATTTGTGATCTCCCACCACAATGCATAGCTACAGGAACAGGAAGGGTAAGATAAGGCTGCCAACCGGCTGCAGGAGAAAAAACCGAACTGGCCTCTTCTTGTGCCTCAACAGTTGTTTTAATAATGCAGGTAAAGCGTTATCACCTGCTAAGATCTCCAGGAAAAGCTACTGCTAAAGGTGCAGAAAGATGAGGTGGCTTAAAAAATAAAATAAGGAGAGAAGATGTTGGCTCAATTTGTGTGGAGCCCAGCAGGTCTGGCCAACGGCCTACATAGTACCCAGAATTCCATGCAGTGTACAGGTGCACCTGAGCAGAGCATCCTAGTCTGGAAAATATTTTATATTCTGGTTGCACCATCAGTTCAGGGTGGGAGTCACTCTGAGTGATTCCCTGTGGCTCAGATGCACAGCTTGTAATGAAAGGAGAGGGGATCCCAAAATGTGGACCACCAGTGGTCTGTGACGTTCTTAGAGGTGGTCAGTGATGTCTGCATTCAATTTTCATAGTCATATTGGTTCCAATTTTCATTATTTTATGTCTGATGTTGTATTGCATACTATTGTACAGTGGTACCTCGGGTTACATAGGCTTCAGGTTACATACACTTCAGGTTACAGACTCCATTAACCCAGAAATAGTACCTTGGGTTAAGAACTTTGCTTCAGGATGAGAACAGAAATTGTGCTCCGGCGGCGCGGCAGCAGCAGGAGGCCCCATTAGCTAAAGTGGTGCTTCAGGTTAAGAACAGTTTCAGGTTAAGAACGGACCTCCGGAACAAATTAAGTACTTAACCCAAGGTACCACTGTACTGCATTTTACAATTTTACCTACGATTTTCATTAAACACCATGTTCGTTTTGGAATTCATTTCTTAAAGAGGTGCATTTGGCACCTTCATTATGTAGTTTATGTGTTATCATGTTCAGAACTCTTCATCCAGTATTTCCCAGCTTTTCCCTTCTCAGCACAGTCCCTGACACACAGACATATAAATGCCTCGGATAAGAAACAAAACCGATGTCTGCAGCTTTAGACTTCCTGGATCCTGACCAAGTGTCTTGAGGCTACTTCTCATGACCCCTTTTTATGTGGTGAGCTCACAAGTTCCTCCGTCCTTTGAATTATGGCGTGCTGAACCAAGTCTTTTGATGATATGAGATCACACAATGTATGGGATTACATGTCACCGCCATGTCCTGGCTCAACCCATTTTTTCAAAGGCTTGCCACAATGTGCTGACGTGATCCACAGCCCTTACTTCTGTCTCATCAAGATTTTACTTGCCAGCTGCTCTGGATGTACTTCATTCATAGGTTATTCCAGCAGATAAACACATCCAGGAAAGAAAAAAACCTTCTCATTGGGACAATGGCATTGGCCTTGACTTAGTAAAGGTAAAGAGTCCATTAGGTCCAGTCGTGACCGACTCTGGGGTTGCGGTGCTCATCTCGCTTTATTGGCCGAGGGAGCCGGCGTACAGCTTCCGGGTTATGTGGCCAGCATGACTAAACCGCATCTGGCGAACCAGAGCCGCGCACGGAAACACGTTTACCTACATGTTTACCCATTTTGAAATAAATTCTTTCCTTGGTTTGTTCCTTAATTTGTGTGAATGAGTTTGTTTGTGTGAATGAATGCTTTGAACTCTTCAGATATTGAAATTTCTTGATTGGTATGATTTTATTGAGATTTAAAAAGCATATTGTTTCTTCCTGAAGCACAGCAGCTGACAGTAGCTTTGCTGATTATTTACTAGCTCAGAAACTAGTAAAAATAACTAGCAGGTCATAACAGGCCACGAAATACGTATATACAAAACTGAACATTGTAAAATTACACATGTGGACTTTTAAACCTTTGGGTTATATCCAGCATTAGTAATATGCATTAGCCATACACTGTGAAACTGTACCTGCCACCTTGTTGGTTACTCTCCCAGGAAGTGGCACAGGACACACCTGCCAAGATGCCAGCATTGCAGTTCTGTCCCATCGGGGAAGCCAGTTCTGATCTCAAGGGAATGTTGCAAAAAACAAAATGACATATCTTAAGCTTCCCTTCTCAAACATCATTTCTAGGATAGGAGCCAACTCCTAGGGGCAGAGGTCCCTTTGAGCCCCCCAATAAAATATTTGAGGGGGCTGTCCGTCCCCCCAAAATCAATGGGCATTGCCAATTGGTGTGCATGTACCACATCAGGCTTCACCTGCCACCCACCCAATTTTATTCAAGTTGGCACCTCTTCTTTCTAGTGGTCTAACCAGCAGTGGGAAAGAGTGTTAAAAAGGCAAGCTAAGATAGACTAATGGTCCAGTGGTGAAGCTCATGGTTCTGCAGATGCTCAGAGTTGTCGTTTCCTACCAGGATCAATGGACATTTCATTTTCTGTAAACATTTAAAGCACTCTCAGACCCTCCAAGTGTCCCTATTTTCCAGTCCCGGATTTACAGAAGCCGTCCCAGTTTCAGCTTTGATCCAGGAATGTCCCACTTTTCCTTAGGGAAATGTCCCTATTTTCATTGGAGAAATGTAGGAGGGTATGGAAGTTTGTAACCTCTGAGTCAACCTTTAGAAGACATCTGAAGGCAGCCCTGTATAGACAGGGAGGTTTTCTTAATGTCTAATGTTTTACGTTTTTATAGATTTTAGAAGCCTCCCAGAGTGGCTGGGGCAACTCAGTCAGACGTGTGGGGTATAAATAATATTATTGAATAGGACATTATTATTATGGAATAGGACATCCCTTTTTCCACCACAGAAAAGTTGGAGGGTATGCACTCTTATACAATGTTAAACGGTCATGGTTTCATCAAAAGTATCTTGAGAACTGTAGTTTGTTAAGGATGTGGAGGAAACCCCTATCATTTCTCAGAGTTATTGTTTGCAGAGTTAACAATCAACACTTCTTCCCAGGGAAATCTGGGAAGTATAGCTCTCTGAAGGGAGTAGGTAGTTCCCTAACAACTCTCAACAAACTACATTTCCCAGGATGCTTTGGGATGCTGTTAAAGTGGTATGCTGTTGTTGTTGTTTAGTTGTTTACTTGTGTCCGACTCTTTGTGACCCCATGGACCAGAGCATGCCAGGCACTCCTGTCTTCCACTGACTCCCGCAGTTTGGTCAAACTCATGCTGGTAGCTTTGAGAACACTGTCCAACCATCTCGTCCTCTGTCCTTCTCTTTGTGCCCTCCATCTTTCCCAACATCAGGGTCTTTTCCAGGGAGTCTTCTCTTCTCATGAGGTGGCCAAAGTATTGGAGCCTCAGCTTCACGATCTGTGCTTCCAGTGAGCGCTCAGGGCTGATTTCCTTAAGAATGGATAGGTTTGATCTTCTTGCAGTCCATGGGAGTCTCAAGAGTCTCCTCCAGCACCATAATTCAAAAGCATCAATTCTTCGGAGATCAGCTTTCTTTATGGTCCAGCTCTCACTTCCATACATCACTACTGGGAAAACCATAGCTTTAACTATACGGACCTTTATGTAAGGTGTAGATGTGCCCAGAGAAAGCTTTTCATATGGGCATTCCATTCTGTACTCAGGTGAAACTCCAATATGAGTTGGCTCCATTCTTTCCGCCAGATAATTTGACAACACTAAAGTGTTTTGCATTTTCCACCTGCATCCACAGATAGGACTCAGTTCAGCCTCGGAGACCTCTGTCCTCGATATCTGACAAGTCGATGCAATGAGTTATATATCCTCAGACACAAAGAATCTATCCAAATGCTCTAAGTCCCCCCCTAAGAAGGAATGATTTGTCACCTTCCATTTGAGAAGTACAAGCTGGTGAACTTGGGTCTGGCAAAATTCTTTCGGTGATTATTTACGATACGACATAAGCCACTCGACGTAGATCCTATGAACAGATTTGCCATCTGTTTAGAAGTCGGAGAGAACAAGACAAAAAAGAAAAATGAGCTCCATCTGTCTAGGATTGCTGTGGGGTGGCCATGCTAGAACATTTGGCACGGGATATGTTTAGAATTAAGTGCTCGGAGTTTATATTGCTGAAATCTGTTTTGCAACCCTTTACTCCATACCATACTCCTGTTATTCACAGAATGGAAACTTTATGTAATACCCTTTAGTCACAAGCAGGAACCATTCATTTTGTGTCCTCAGATGTCGGCAGCACAAAGAACCCTCTTTGCTTACTTTAGTTTAGGTTTTTTGCATCTAATGTCTCTTAAACCTATCTTTATACACTCTGGGCCATCACTGAGTCTCCCTGGAATATACGGGCAACCAGTGACCAGCTCCCATCTATAACCCACCTACTTTCAGCAGCCAGAAACACCATAGTCAGACACTGGAGAGACCTGTCAGGAGTAAGCATGGACCAATGGTACCAAATAGTATGGGAAACAGCCTTACTAGAAAAATTAACCAATAAACTAAAACTGACACGGGGACAAATAGAAGAAGATGCCTTCACCCCGGTATGGCTCCCCTTTATCACATACACAGCCCAACAAGACAATGACGAAAATCCACCAACAGCATACAAATCAAGATGGCTAACCTGACCCAAAACACCCACCCACCCCACTCACACATGAAAACAAAGACCAACACAGCCAATCACAAATGAACAACCACACCCTAGGCCAACCCCAACCTCTCTCACCACCAAAGGAACACAAGTGAATAGCAAAGAACCTGTGCAAGCGACGCTGACACAAAACCCCACATATATTAAGTAAAATAGAAACATCACCACAGGACCCCATCTCCACTCACCTCTCCCCCCTCCACCTCTCCCCCCTTTTCTTCCTAATGTCTCAACAAACAAAAGTCATCTGTAAAAAGAAATGTTACTGGGGGGGAGATTGCACATACTTTTGTAGACCAAGAAAATCTTTAAGAAAAATACATTACAGTGGTACCTCTGGTTGTGAGTGGGATCCGTTCTGGAGGCCCATTTGCAACCTGAAAAGAACGCAACTTGCGTCTGCGCATGTGCGGGTCGTGATTCGCTGCTTCTGCGCATGCACGTGATGTCATTTTGCGCATCTGCGCATGCGTGAGTGGCGAAACCCGGAAGTAACCCTTTCTGGTACTTCTGGGTTGCCGCAGGACACAACCTGAAAACACACAACCTGAAGCAAACGTAACATGAGGTATGACTGCAAAATAAAATAATAATAATTTTTAAAAATACTGCTCACGAACCGCCAGAATAGGAAATGATACAAGATGCTTATCAAGAAGCTGGTAGACCCTCATAAACATATAGTATATTCCAATCCATTCGCTAAATCCCACATTTTGAAGGTCTGGCGCAGAGTTAATGGTTAGGGCCTTGTCAGGGAACTGCCATCGGAGCTAGAGGAGGAGGCAAGGCTCCCGAGCGATGCTGGAGAGGAGCCCAGCAGGGGGAGAGGCAGCCCATCTGCTGGGGAAGGCAATCAGCGTAACACCAGGGGTGAAGGGGGGCTGATGGGGGAATCGGCGAAGGGGCTCCAGGACTCCTCGCTGGAGACCAGCGGGGAGAGCAAGGATCCTCCGCTGCCCACACCCACCCTGCGCAGAAGACTTTCGCACAGGGAGAGTAGGAGGAGACTTGGTGTCAAAGAACTTCTGTGTTGGAAGAAGTTCAAGAAACGCCCACTGACAGATTCTGCTAGTGACTGAGCAGCCACGAAGCTAATGGCTGTCCAGACAAGAAAAGTTTAATCAGGCAACCAAGCCCAGAGTGGCAGTAACTTACGCACGAGCAACCCCTATAACCATTACAGGCCTCCTTCCCCAATCAGATGCCCTCCGATTCCCATCAGCCGCAGCCAGCAAGACCAATGGAAGTGGATTTGGGAAGCTGGCATCCCACAGCCATTTCCGGGCATCAGTTTGGAGAAGTTAGGGGACTGAAGAAGCCTTTTGCTGCACATTAGTTTAGCTTCCTGTGTCATGTTAATGTTGAGTAACACCTCTCTGAAACTGCCTTTTATGCTCTAATTGCAACAGCGCGAAAAGCTTAATGGTACCTTGTATTCATTCAAAGCCTGATATAATTTCCAGTGTGAATATCATTTTTTAGGAAACAAAGTTAGAACGGATCACGCTTCTGCTTTGTGAAACAATAGAAAGCCTTGGATAATTTGCATATATTTGAAGCTAAATTTATATTCAGATTCATATTGTGGACAGTGAATCATCACTTCACCTGCATATTTCATTTCATTTAGCCAAAGCTAGAAGAAACGGAGAGATTTTTTGAAAAAAAATGACTAGCAAACTAAAGGTGGCAGAGATAGAAGCTCTCTCTTTAAGTATCTGGTACGTTGGAGTGGTATATAGTCCCAGGAAAGAAAACATGGGCTTGGAAATTAAAGAATTTATTTAGGCCCCGCAGCGCTATACATGCTACAACTTTGCGTGAGATCACGGCTTCTTCCGAGATCTAGTCTCTCATACAATCTTTTTTTTCTTTTTCCTTTCTGGGTTAATTGATTCAGTCAAAGCTGTTATAGGCTATGTGCCAGACTTGTGCAATATTTTAATGAGCTTTGTAAGAAAGACCAACAGTTCAGTTGGGCCTAAGAGGCATATATGAACTTTGCTAAGGAACACGGAATGAACTGCGGGGCAAGTCTAATGAAGATCCTTTTCACCTCACGTAGCATGGAACGAAATGCTAACTAAGGGCTGGATCTAGACTAGTTAAGCTTCATCCAGACTTCCTTTTGCACTGTTTTGCCGTTGGATCAGAGCAAATGGCAGTCCACAGAAAAATATATGGCGGACACCATAATAGTGAATTTTGATCTAATCGAATCAGGTAGTCGAGACAAAATGTTATTATTTGCCGCCTTCTTTTTGAAAATCGTGAGGTTGGTATTTTTTTTTCTTTAAAGAAAAACATTGGGGTTCCCCACCCCCTGGACTGGTTAATAAAGTTAAAGGAATTGCAGTGCTCAAGTTTCTGTGGTTTTAATGCTTAAAGTGTTAGTTAAATCATCCTCTTGCTGCAGAACTGTGTTTTATAGATGAGACAGTGGAATAAGCAAAATGCTGGAGTCTGATCCTATCCCAAAAGGACAGGGAGAGAAATTCTGCCTCTGTTAAGTCTCCTGTAGCCTGGCGTTAAGAGAGCCAGTGTGGTGTAGTGGTTAAGAGCGGTAGTCTTGTAATCTGGGGAACCGGGTTCGCGTCTCCGCTCCTCCACATGCAGCTGCTGGGTGACCTTGGGCTAGTCACACTTCTTTGAAGTCTCTCAGCCCCACTCACCTTACAGAGTGTTTGTTGGAGGGGGTGAGGGAAAGGAGAATGTTAGCCACTTTGAGACCTCTTAAAGGGAGTGAAAGGCGGGATATCAAATCCAAACTCCTCTTCTTCTTCTTCTTCTTCTTCTTCTTCTTCTTCTTCTTCTTCTTCTTCTTCTGTAGCCTAGATAAAATATGGAATATTTCTAAGGCGTTGCCCACTGGAACCAATTGGTCTTTGGAATGACTTGGTCAAGACCAGTGGGTTAGAACCTCTATAATGGATGATAAATCCCTAGCTTCTGGTTCTGTATTTCAAGAGTTCAACAATGCCAAGAGCATGGCAGGAGAGGTTAAAGGGGATTAAAAAGAGCTTTTATGTTAGTAAAAAGTGAATCAAGTTTCCTAATGGTCGTGCCTTTCCTTGCAATTCTTCCTTCAATGTACTTGAACAAAACACCATTCCTTTCTTAGAAGAAGATAGATTTCTCTATTAATTTGCATGGCAATTTGTGTTTTATTATTATTATTATTAAGTACAGTAAGCCACTCATTATGAGGGCATTTTAAAAGAGGAAGAAATGGAAGAATTCTGCTGGAATTTCTCTATCCCATGAACATTATAGATTGTTAAACTATCCCTTAATTAAGCATTATTAGCAGTAAGCTGCGGACTGAAACACATTCATATAAAGACCAAAGTAGACACGGCTGTCACAGTGAGTAGCACTAGGAATGTAAGAGGAATCCATTAAAAATGAATTTATACATGGATTGAGGTGGTTTCAGTACCCAGTCAACCTTTGCTTGCATCAAACCATCTTTTGTATTGAGTACCCACTGATGTCCAAGCTGCTCATACATTCATGGGATTTTTTTAAAAGCCTGATTCATTATACGCAAAAGTACACACAGTATTTTGCATATATAATACGTATAAAAGTATAAAAGCCCAGGCCATGCAATCTTTCTATAACTTAATTCTATGAATGCATTGGTAGATATTTTTATATCATTATATGCATTGGTGTATGTGTCAATTTTTTCTACTGGTATCTTTAGGGAACTTGGGAATAGAAGTGCATTTAGTATACATATATTATACATATTGGGATGCGGGTGGCACTGTGGGTTAAACCACAGAGCCTAGGACTTGCCAATCAGAAGCTCGGCGGTTCGAATCATTGTGATGGGGTGAGCTCCCATTGCTCAGTCCCTGCTCCTTCCAACCTTGCAGTTTGAAAGCACTGCAAAGTGCAAGTAGATAAATAGGTACCACTCCAGCAGGAAGGTAAACAGCTTTTCCGTGTGCTGCTCTGGTTCGCCAGAAGCGGCTTAGTCATGCTGGCCACATGACCTGGAAGCTGTACACCAGCTCCCTCGGCCAATAAAGCGAGATGAGCGCCGCAACCCCAGAGTCGGCCACGACTGGACCTAATGGTCAGGGGTCCCTTTACCTTTACTATTCTTTAATAATTTCTGGTCCGATTGTCCCCTTATGAATGCTTTGCATATATTCTTCTTTAGCTCCGTGTTCTGTAAGGAAAATCTTTTTGAATATTTCAACAAGTGTTTGGACATTGCATTGCACATGATCTGGCTTCCTAGCTGCAATTGAGCTACTCTGCCAACACCTTAGACCTATTCTAGCTATGGAAGGGTGGCATTAAAGGGTGGCAAAAGCAATGCCACCCGAGAATAGATTTCGGAAGGGAGGCTCATGCTTTGCCAGAGCTGCAAGGCTTTCCCCCTGTTGCTGGAAGCCGACGATAATCTTTATCCCCTCTCTGTTCATTCCGTCTTCTATATATTTCAGTTGCAGCGCTGCAAACATCCTGTCAGCTTAGTTTTGTAGTAAGAGCAGCCTTTTTGCAAATCTCCCTTTGATTTATTTTGAAACATGTTTTTCCTGGATCTTGCTCTTAGGAGAGACATTTGAAGAAAAGAGTGGGTGGGGGGGAAATCCTTTACACCTGCAGGTTCCCAAGATCTCTAACTGGGGATTCCTTTCCCCCAACTACCTGCACTGTTATTACTGACCGGGTTGCCATAGCAATGTGTGCGCTATCTTTCTTGCCTCCAATTACTACAGCTGATGAACACAGTAATTATCATAGCTTCCTAAGGTGCACTTAAAATAGCAAAGACAAGGCAATGCATTCTTAGAATATAGAACAGGCTCTCTTTATAGAGTGCCATATATATATATATATATATATGTAGACACAGAAACACACACACTCTCTCTCTCTGGGAAAGTTCAGCTTGTCTTCTGCAGTTATGGATAAAATGGCTTAGGTTGCTCAGGATAAAGGTTACACGGGGACAAGATACGACAGTAGACAAAAAAAAAAAAGGAAAGGAAACATTAGCGATAGCACAACATGATTGATATTCTAGTGGGTTAAATCCTGCTAATGATGTTCTCTCCACATTTTGGAAGGCAAAAGAAAGCAGGCTTGAATGGATCGTCAGCTCGTCTTCCCGGGCAAAATGACATCAGTGGGGACGGCCTGTGATACTGGGTTTACACTGGGATTAAAGGTAAAGGTAAAGGGACCCCTGACCATTAGGTCCAGTCGTGACCAACTCTGGGGTTGCGGCGCTCATCTCACTTTATTGCCCGAGGGAGCCGGTGTACAGCTTCCGGGTCATGTGGCCAGCATGACTAAGCCGCTTCTGGCGAACCAGAGCAGTGCACGGAAACGCCGTTTACCTTCCCGCCGGAGTGGTACCTATTTATCTACTTGCACTTTGACGTGCTTTCAAACTGCTAGGTTGGAAGGAGCAGGGACTGAGCAACGGGAGCTCACCCCATCACAGGGATTCGAACCACTGACCTTCTCATCTGCAAGTCCTAGGCTCTGTGGTTTAACCCACAGCTCCACCCACGTCCCACACTGGGATTACACTGGGATTAAACAAGAACACATCCACCCAGCGATGTACGCCTTCCAGGCAGGGCCAGTGTTCTAGCTCCCCAGTAGGTGGGGTGCAAGGATGTGGGGAGGTCATGTTGCTAACAACGCACTGGTAAAGCCAATCCAATGTTTTCGGCCAGTGTGTTTGCTCTGTGCCAATCTCCCCGCTGCCTCCTCCCTCCCTTTCCCAGTAACAATAACAATAACAATAACAATAACAATAGTTTATTTATACCCAGCCCATCTGGCTGGGTTTCCCCAGCCACTCTGGGCGGCTTCCAACAGAATATTAAACAGAATAAAAGCAGCAACAGTCCTCCTGGCAGGAAGCTAGCCATTTCCACCTTCTACAGCTCAAGCCCATCTGCATTGCTACCTTCCAATCCTTCCTGTGCAACCCTAGACACGTCTATTTGGAAATAAGTCTTGTTGAGTTCAATCGAGCTTGGCTCCAGGCAAGAAGATACAGAAGTGTACCCATAAAGACTTTTTTCTTCCATATAGCCTGAGGCCTGATCCAAACATGGGCATGGTGTACTCAAGTACTTTGATACCATATCTGAGGTAGTTCGATTTGAGCTGCGCTTCTGGCTTTCAAAAGTCTCCGAGGAGTTTCTAGCTCTTGGGCTCCCATGTACAGTGGTACCTCGGGTTAAGAACATAATTCGTTCTGGAGGTCCGTTCTTAACCTGAAACTGTTCTTAACCTGAGGTACCACTTTAGCTAATGGGGCCTCCTGCTGCTGCACAATTTCTGTCCTCATCCTGAAGCAAAGTTCTTAACCCGAGGTACTATTTCTGGGTTAGCCAAGTCTGTAACTTGAAGCGTCTGTAACCTGAAGCGTCTGTAACCCGAGGTACCACTGTATATATCTGAAAGCACTCTAAAGAACCAGAAACAAAGAAGTAAATAAAGGTTGAGCTTCATGAGCTTTGTTTTATCCCAAAAACAAACCCAATAACCATGTTTTCTAACACAATAGATGATGATTTTTCCAAAGACTAATAGAAGGTTTCCATGTTTGACAGTAATACAGGTATCCTCCTTCCCAGTGCCTTGACTGTAATCCCTTCCTCATTTTTGGGAACATAGGAAGTTATCTGATACCTAGTCAGGTTTCTGTCCTATCTAGCTCAGCATAATCTAACAGAATAATAATAATAATAATTTTAGTATTTATACCCTGCCCATCTGGCTGGGTTTCCCCAGGCACTCTGAGTGGATTCCAGCAAAATAAAAAAATAATAAAAAAATGTCATACATAAAAAACTTTCTGATACAGAGCTGCTTCCACATGTCTTCTAAAAGTTGTGTAGTTCTTTATCTCCTTGACATCTGATGGAAAGGCGTTCCACAGGAAACAGCCACTGCTGAGAAGGCCTCTGCTATGCTGTTTTCCTGGCAGTGGATTCCTGTTGCTTATTGGCAGGAAGAGGGGGAACACCAGATTTATTCCAGAAGTGGGTTTGCATCAAATCTATCTCACTGTCACCTGCCCCTCTCAGGCAGAGGGCCTTCTCGGTAGTGGCACCCACCCTGTGGAACGCCCTCCCATCAGATGTCAAGGAAAGAAACAACTATCAGACTTTCAGAAGACATCTGAAGGCAGCCCTGCTTAGGGAAGTTTAAATGTTTGATGTTTTAATGTGTTTTTAATATTCTGTTGGGAGCTGCCCAGAGTGGCTGGGGAAACCCAGCCAGATGGGTGGGGTATAAATAATACATCATCATCATCATCATTATTGACATTTCTTGACAAGAGTGTCTTGATAATCCTCCTCAGGGAGAGCTGAGGGATGCAACCTACTGCCAGGTTCAAGACTCGTCAATTAGGAAAGTTTGCTGCCTTCTTCATTGTCTCAGTTCCTTCTGTTCCTCTTAACCTGTCCATGTAGAATTGGAAAAGAAGGCTTATATGCAGGTAAATGGTAGAATGTAAAGGACCCCTGGATGGCTGAGTCCAGTCAAAGGCGACTATGGGGTGTGGTGCTCATCTCGCTTTTCTGGCCGAGGGAGCCAGCGTTTGTCCACAGACAGCTTTCCAGGTCATTTGGCCAGCAAGACTAAACCGCTTCTGGTACATGGAGGACTGTGATGGAAGCCAGAGTGCACAGAAACTCCATTTACCTTCCCGCCACAGCTTTACCTATTTATCTACTTGCACTGGTGTGCTTTTGAACTGCTAGGTTGGTAGAAGCTGGGTCAGAGCAACAGGAGCTCACCACCGTCGAGCAGATTTGAACCGCCAACCTTCCGATCGGAAACCCAAGAGGCTCAGCAGTTTAGTCCACATTAAAAGTGGCATATTGAGTTATTCTGGATGCCACTGACCATTACATGAGTATTTGTGATGTACCAGGAATGAGTATTTGTGATGTACCAGGATGTATCATGAGCGGTTCTATCTAATCAACCAGCTGAGGTAATTCAGAATGTGGGCAGAGCATGGCCGTAGTACGTCTACTGAATCAGCAAGTAGCCCTTGAACGCTTCGTTTTGCAATTCTAGTTACTTCAAATTAGAGTCATTTGCATGGCCGACAGAGATATGAGCGCCAGAGCCCCTGACAAGGATTCAGGGAGCCGGTTTGATGGCTTGATGCATGAGTAGGCACCAAATTCAATTGTGGGGTGGCAGCCTGACCTTTGTAATGTGTTCTGAGGGAACATATGATTGCTGTCTGCACTTCAGAGCCACTGCTGTATGCTAATGTGAAACCAAAGAAGTTCTTCTCTCTCTAAACACTTGCCAGTGCATAATTCATAGCTGCTCAACATAAGCACCGCCTAGTCTCTTGCTTGTTCATTAAGAGACACTATCAAAGCTGCAAGCCATTCATTTCTCTCTCTTTTTGTGAAAATAATAATAATAACATTTGACCACTTCCTCAGCTGGGTGAGATTACTCGTAGGCTGAACGTTTCTAGCAACAGCCACAGGCAAGGAGCTGGCTGTTTGAAATTAAAGGAAGACCATGATGTTGGTAAAACTATTAGACTTGGTGCTGTCAGAATGAATTTGCTATAATCTGTGATTCTTTCCAGTGTCAGTCTTAAAGTAACCATGTTAGAAATAATTGCCTGAATTAGATTAGCCACGTCCTTTTCAAATGTATGTGTGCTTTCTTTCCAGCTTCAACATGGCCATATATTCTCTTTCTTTGGCTCTTATCAATAGTTCATTCAATAATCTAGCAACTAAATTAGATGAAAGAATTCACTAATAAAACTTTGTGAATGGAGGTCAGTTCAACTCCTATGTAAGGAAAGCTTACCTGACCTTTAAAAGCTTACTTCCTCCCCCCCCAAAAAATAGCTTCCCCCACTCCTAGCGATTCAGAAAAATTGTGGTTTATACATGAGCTGTCAGCCTAAGCTGCCATGAATTATGGATTTTAGAGCTCATTAGGTGAGAGACAACATTTTAGAAAGTTATTAGAATAAGGCCCAAATCACGGCGAAATGATTTTTCCATACGGTTTTTGTAAGATGAAGCAGTCTTTTGAAAGACCCCTGTGGATTCCCATCATTATTTAGGTTTCAAGTGTACATTGAATCTGCACACATTAAAACACACAGAGTGAGAGAGATTCACATTGAAAAATTGTAAAGAAAGCTTCTGGTTATTTTTACACCTCAATTATGTAAACTGTGTTTCAGTCAGAGACTGACTATATTCAACCATAGTATTTATTGCTCGATATATTCTGAACGATGTTTTATTTCATTGGCTTTTGTGGTGATATTGAAGGTGTCATCTGAGTCAAAAAGGTTCCAGGAAATAGAAGGAAATATAATTCAGATTACCTCTTAATGTCTCTCTATACATTCATTTCTGCACATTAAAATAAGAGTACCACTGTGTCCGTCCCATCTCGGAATAAAATGTAGAGATGGAAGAACTATTCAGAATGTAAATATATTTCCATGAGAAGAGACTTGTGGCTTTTTAGGATGAAAAGGGAACCTCTTAACTGGGGTCTAATAGCAGTCTATAAAATCAGAAGAAAGTGAAGTTTGTAACACAACAGAGAATTTTCACTTGCTTGAAAAACAACAAATATAAAACATGGAAATAGTTTCTTTCTTTCTTTCCATAGAGCTTATCAGGGGGTTCCTTGAGCATGGTCCAAAAGCTCTAAAGGTAAAGGACCCCTGACAGTTAAGTCCAGTCGTGAACGACTCTGGGGTTGCGGCGCTCATCTCGCTTTACTGGCCGAGGGAGCCAACGTTTGTCCACAGACAGTTTTTCTGGGTCATGTGGCCAGCATGACTAAGCCTCTTCTGGCAAAAACAGCAGCGAATGGAAACACCGTTTACCTTCCCGTCAGAGCGGTACCTATTTATCTACTTGCACTTTGACATGCTTTCGAACTGCTAGGTTGGCAGGAGCTGGGACCGAGCAACGGGAGCTCACCCCATTGCAGGGATTCGAACCGCGACCTTCTGATCGGCAAACCCTAAGCTCAGTGGTTTAGACCACAGCGCCACCCGCATCCCGCTCTAGCTGGTGCCAAAAAATGTGTCAAGACTGTTGATGGGGACAGACGATTGCCAACACATAACTCTGGTGCTCAAAAGTCTTCCCATATGCTTCCAGGCCATGTTCAAGATTCCTGTACAGTGGTAGCTCAAGTTAAGTACTTAATTCGTTCCGGAGATCCGTTCTTAACCTGAAACTGTTCTTAACCTGAAGCACCGCTTTAGCTAATGGGGCCTCCCGCTGCTGCCGCGCCACCAGAGCACAATTTCTGTTCTCATCCTGAAGCAAAGTTCTTAACCTGAAACACTATTTCTGGGTTAGTGGAGTCTGTAACCTGAAGCGTATGTAACATGAAATGGTACAGTGGTACCTTGGGTTACATACGCTTCAGGTTACATATGCTTCAGGTTACAGACTCCGCTAACCCAGCGGCTCGGCAGCAGTGGGAGGCCCCATTAGCTAAAGTGGTGCTTCAGGTTAAGAACAGTTTCAGGTTAAGAACGGACCTCCAGAACGAATTAAGTACTTAACCTGAGGTACCACCGTAATTTAAAGCCATTTAGGGCTTTAGGGGTCTGGCTTTAGGGAATGGAGTTGAGTTGTGAGAGCATGTGCAACCTTCTATGAACTCTACCCTGTCACAATATCCAGTGTCCACCATGCTCAGGACAGATCAGTTGAAATCAATGGGCTGAGGTAACTTCAGTCCATTTCAATGAGTCGACTTAGTTGGGTATCACACCCATGTATATTACCTCTGAAGCTCTGCTGCTGCTAAGTGCCACCTTTCTCTGGTTCTATAAAACAACGACAGCACGTTATTCAGGTTACATTCTTCTGAAGCAACAATCTTATAAAACTAAGCCACAAAAGCTGTAAAGGTCTCCGACAGCCAGTTTAGCTCTGGAAGAACATTCTGTTTTGTTTGCTAGTGTCACTTTTCACACATAACCACAAGATCTCCTGGGAAGCCCTTGATCTCTATGTTTTCTGCAAACATGAGCCGACCCTATCAAGGGCTTATAACAAAAAAATAAAATAATCTACTCAGGTAAATTAACGACTTGAGTAACATTAGTGCTGTGTTGGCTCACGTGTCATCGCAAAACACCAAAGAGTTGAACTTGCAAGCGCACCAGGCAATAAGGAAGTGGGAGATTTCTGTATTTCAAGGAAGGTTTTATGCATGGAAATTACACCTTTCGCGAGGTTCTCATGAAATGCTAGTGAAGATGAAACCCCACTCCAAGCCAAAAAAATGTTTCTTAAAAGAAAGGTGATCTATTATGCTTCTCTTATGGTTTGGCAACAACAGAAGAATCAGCCTTCCTTCCCAAATAAAAGCTGGGAAGCGGATATATTTAGTGTGGGATTTGAAGAACCTGGGTTGGAGAAAGGTATCAGATAGCCACCTTTATCTGCAAAATACTCGGATATCAGTTCTTAACTTACCTGAGATAAGGAAAAGGAAGGAAGGAATTCCACATTCTTTGTAACTTGTTGACTAGATAGGAGTGTCTTAACTGTAGAGATGTGCCAAATATTCACCACTTTTATTTCAGGTGAAAAATAGATTTATTCATTTATTTTGAGGTAGAAGTTTTCCTTCCTTCCTTCCTTCTTCCTCCCTCCCCCCTTTTCTCCAGACATCCTTTTTATTGTGTACATATTGTGGTTTGCGCTCATGGTGGTTATACGTGATCTCACTTTCAGTGCTATTTGTACCTGCAAACATTTTGGGATAAGCTTAACTGCTTCATTTCCAATCAGTGCATGTCCCATAACTTGCTGCTGAAATTCCGTAAATTTTGGACTTCCGGAGGCGGCGCCATCGGTAATGGCGGAATCCCTCTACCTTTGAGGGACACAGCTCGGCAGAAATCGGGTCCTGTCGCTGCGGCGAAGCGGGGACCCCTTCGAAAACCATAGGCGGGTGAAGCCTGTGGCCGTGGGACTCGGCGG
This sequence comes from Podarcis siculus, assembly GCA_034642415.1. Lineage (NCBI taxonomy): Eukaryota > Metazoa > Chordata > Lepidosauria > Squamata > Lacertidae > Podarcis > Podarcis siculus. Next base: position 292,582 of record JAXCMG010000071.1, on the reverse strand, counting down.
GCACCTTCAGCGCTCCCCCAATCTGCAAAGGAGCCCGGTAACGGGCTCCGGAGCGTAACGGGATGTTTGGCGCGGTGCTGTGAGTCAATTGCTTCTTCTGTGGAGCAAAGCCGCATAGCTGTTGCCGGAGAGCACCGACCTTTTTCCTGTGACAATTCGGATATTGAACAACTACCCGTGAGTAGGTCAAGCAAAAAGACCGGGGTTTAAAGGAAATAAAAGGAGTAATTCGACCGAAGCGGTGAGGCGTAAACAGGAAGTCCGCCTTCCGCTTTTTGTAAACAGATCAGAGCAAAGACTGTTTCGGCTAAGCTCTGGGAAATCGTCCTTAAAGAACTTAAAATCCAACATCAATATAAGAGAACCCCCTCCTACAGAGGAAATCAACAGATTTGAAAAATGAATGTGCATAATAAAATTACAGTTAAAGGTAAGATTGTGGTTATCAGTAACCATGCTCTTAGCAGTTAAAGGCCTGTTTTAGGAAGAATATAAATAGTGAAACATTGCCAAATAGGAAAAGAGCCGAAATGTGCTTTCCAAAGATGTTACTGATATGTGTGGTTCTTTTTCCTCCAAGACAATGGGATGCTGTTGTAAAGCACAGAGCACTGTGGGATTTGAACCCATGGCCAAACTGCTGCGCTACAGTGTCAAGCCTTCAGGTCAACCTGGAGAATCAGAGATGAGCAGTGAAGTTGATTCTTTAGTCAAGGAAACAGAATACAGAGACTGGCCCCAGTGAAGCAGTTGCCAGAACTGATGGCCTGGGCCTCCTACTTCCCTCTAAGTCTCCTCGCCATCTGACTTTTCCCTCTGCAGTATTAAACTTTGCCAGGTAGCCCCCCCAAAAAACCTTTGGGCTCGTTGATCTGCTACTTGCAAAAGTCTCTGAGTCCTTCACTACTGAGAAGGCGCTCTGCCTAACCAGTAGCCTCTGTAGCCTCACTTCTCGTAGTGAGAGAACCACCAGAAGGCCCTCAGAGCTGGACCTCAGTGTCCAGGCAGAACGATGGCAGTGGAGATGCTCCTTCAGGTATCCTGGGCCCAGGCCGTTTAGGGCTTTGAATTGTAGGACCAGCAGGTTCCTGTTGCAGCCTCAGCCCCTAGCTCCTCCTCAGCTTCCTGTCCTGCATCTGCAGTGCTTTCTGTGTCTTCTTCCTCTCTCACACTCAAGCCTGTGGCTTGTTCAGCATGCAACCATTGTGCCCCCCCCCCCTGCCATCATCCTCTGACCTGTCCTCCATGTTCCACCCACCCTGGCTCTCAGCCTTCCTCTTCTGAGGCTTCCCTAGGTAGGCTTCTCCAGGTAGAGTGTCCCACCACTCTTCATAGCCCAGCCAGTCCTTGACATACAACAAATGTGTGCTGTGGCACCACAGAGTACCAGAAAACAGCATAGATGTGGTGGATTTATTTATTTATTTTATATTTATTTATTTATTTATTTATTTATTTATTTATTTATTTATTTTTCATTTCATTTCTATACCATCCTATACCCGAAGGTCTCAGGACAGTTCACATAAAATATAAAATAGAGTGGTACCTTGGGTTACATACGCTTCAGGTTACATACACTTCAGGTTACAGACTCCGCTAACCCCGAAATAGTACCTCGGGTTAAGAACTTTGCTTCAGGATGAGAACAGAAATCGTGCTTTGGCGGCACGGCAGCAGCGGGAGGCACCATTAGCTAAAGTGGTGCTTCAGGTTAAGAACAGTTTCAGGTTAAGAGCGGACCTCTGGAACGAATTAAGTACTTAACCCTAGGTATCACTGTACATAAAAAAGTAAAGGACCCCTGACAGTGAAGTCCAGTCGCGAACGACTCTGGGATTGGGGTGCTCATCTCACTTTACAGGCCGAGGGAACCAACGTTTGTCCACAGGCAATTTTTCCGGGTCATGTGGCCAGCATGACTAAGCAGCTTCTGGAGAAACCAGAGCAGCGCACAGAAACGCCGTTTACCTTCCCACTGGAGCGGTACCTATTTGTCTACTTGCACTTTGTCGTGCTTTCGAACTGCTAGGTTGGCAGGAGCTGGGACCGAACATGAGCTCACGTATCGCGGGGATTTGAACTGCCAGCCTTCCGGTTGGCAAGCCCAAGCCTCAGTGGTTTACACCACAGTGCCACCTGCAACCCATAAAATACATACAAAATACGTAAAATCAAAACAAAACCAGCAACCCAATTAAAAAAAAGCACCCCAAAAGAGCCAGCATTTTTAAACAGGGTATAGGACGTAGATCAAGTCACATAAAGGCCTAGTTGAAAAGGAACGTTTTTGCCTGGTGCCTAAAGGTGTATAGTGAAGGTGCCAGGCGAACCTCCCTGAGGAGAGCATTCCACAGATGGGGAGCCACTGCAGAGAAGGCCCCGTTCTCATGTTGCCACCCTCCGGACCTCTTGAGGAGGAGGCACATGAAGGAGGGTCTCCAAAGATGATCTCAGGGTCCAGGTAGGTTAATATGGGAAGAGACAGAGGTATTGCAGTCATGGATGCGGCTCTAGGCCTAAGAAATCACACATGCGCCTGCCAATGTGCTTGAGAAATAACACGAGACCCAGGTAAATGTACCTAGGAATATGTCCAGGAATCACCTGATGTCTGTGAACCTTCTTCTTTTGCCTCTCCTTCTAAAGAGTAGAAGGAGATTTTGCACATGGTGTTTTCTTGAACCAGAAGTTACATTTAGTGACAGGTGTGCACATTGCTGAACCTGGCACACTATCAACTACATAAAAGCTGTATCTGCAGCCATCAGGAGCAGAGCCAATCCTAATTTGCATGCACAATAATTAGTTGGTACAGTCCTTAGAGTACAGACTGCACCACCTCAATTTTCACATTTGGTTGTGGCTGAAACAGGCCATTTCAAAAACTGTAGCTCTTGCAAGAAAAGGAAAAAAAACTGAGTGAAAACCGGCTTTTCACCTGGCATGTACATTTTTCAGGTGGGAACATCTTAATACAAATTACCAATGTGAACACTGATGCAGTCCCACCCCCACTCCGAGAGGACTGTGCCACTGTATCATTGCATCTATTAAGTCACTGAATAATAATAATAATAATAATAATAATAATAATAATAATAATAATAATTTATTTGTACCCCAACCATCTGGCTGGGCCTCCCCAGCCCCACTCTGGGAGGCTTCCAACAAAGATGAAAAATACATTAAAATGTCACACATTAAAAACTTCCCTGGACAGGGTTGCCTTCAGATGACTTCTAAATGTCAGGTAGTTGTTTATCTCTTTGACATCTGATGCGAGGGCGTTCCACAGGGCGGGTGCCACCACTGAGAAGGCCCTTTGCCTGGTTCCCCGTAGCCTCATTTCTCGCAGTGAGGGAACCACCAGAAGGCCCTCTGTGCTGGACCTCAGTGTCCGGGCAGAACAATGGGAGTGGAGATGCTCCTTCAGGTATACTGGGCCGAGGCCGTTTAGGGCTTTAAAGGTCAGCACCAACACTTTGAATTGTGCTCGGAAACGTACTGGGAGCCAATGTAGGTCATTCAAAACCGGTGTTATGTGGTCTCGGTGGCCGCCCCCAGTCACAAGTCTAGCTGCTGCATTCTGGATTAGTTGTAGTTTCCGGGTCACCTTCAAAGGTAGCCCCACGTAGAGCACATTGCAGTAGTCCAAGCGGGAGATAACTAGAGCATGCACCACTCTGGCGAGACAGTCTGCGGGCAGGAAGGGTCTCAGCCTGCGTACCAGATGGAGCTGATAAACAGCTGCCTTGAGCACAGAACTGACCTGCACCTCCATGGAAAGCTGTGAGTCCAAAATGACTCCCAGGCTGCGCACCTGGTCCTTCAGGGGCGCAGTTACCCCATTCAGGACCAGGGAGTCCTTCACACCAGCCCGCCCCCTGTCCCCCAAAAACAGTACTTCTGTCTTGTCAGGATTCAACCTCAATCTATTAGCTGCCATCCATATAGACGACTAACTCCTTGATAACTCAAATACTGTCATACATGGAGGGGAGGGCATTTTCCTACTTTAATTGCAGAAGTGAAGATTTAAAACAAACAAAGAGGAAGGGATTCTAATGGACTCCAAGTTACTTTTAATCTGCGGCCTATTTTATTGACTTGCATTTTAAATGCTAGGCTGTTCCCTGTGTCCTCGTATGACTTTTGGCTCGAGCAAAATTAACTCCAGAAGTGAAGGACATGCCTGCTGAGATCACTTCCTGCTCCAGTCTGTTTCTTGGCTGGGAAACTAGCTTTGCTTGTTCATGCTGGAAAACATTTACAATGGAGAGGTTGTAGTGTACTGGCAGTGTTACTCTAGGACATGAACACAAATATAAATAGCCATTTGAATACGGTTAGGCTGTGCGATAGGAGTCTGCAGAATTGGCCGAGGAAAGCCAAAGCACTTCATAATTTGTATATAAATCCCCCACTCCCTGTGTCCAAACTCCGTGTTATGATTACTGTACTGTAACTCGTATTATTCGAAGTGATTCACGTTCTGAGGAGGGAATACCACCATCCGAATCTTCGGAAGAAAGCCAACTTTCTGCCCTCTAAAGTCGCCGAATCCTAAACCGTGTAAATAACACGGGTGCATTTTATGGAACAATGTTGATCCTTTCTGAAAGCAACCATTGATTTAGTTCTCCACCCTGGCAGAAGCTTTACATTTCAAGTTCTTCTGCTCTTTGGAGCTGAGCACCGACTTGGCCCTAAGTTTGGTCTTATGCAGGGAAACCCTCTATGGCAAAGCAAGGCTGCACATACAAACAAACCATTTGGAGACTGACTGAGGCAAATTCAATGTGCTCTTTAAACACATCCACTTATCCAGCTCTGATGCAAGCTCTGTTTTCTGTTTTTTTTAATGGTTCTTTTGGTGGGTTGAGATGGGGCAGGGAAGTTCCAGCTGTAGAAAGAGTCCATACAGTGGTACCTCAGGTTAAGTACTTAATTCGTTCCGGAGGTCCGTACTTAACCTGAAACTGTTCTTAACCTGATGCACCACTTTAGCTAATGGGGCCTCCCACTGCTGCCGCACTGCCAGAGCACGATTTCTGTTCTCATCCTGAAGGAAAGTTCTTAACCTGAAGCACTATTTCTGGGTTAACGGAGTCTGTAACCTGAAGCATATGTAACCCAAGGTACCACTGTACTCAATTTGCTTATTTATTAAATTTATATACCGCCCTTCATCAAAAGATCTCGGAGCGGTTCACAGAATAAAAGTCAAGATAAAACACAAGTAAATAATTAAACCAAAACAACAAAAACATTAGCTCCCCTTCCCACAAATATATTTAAAAAACTATAGGGTATGAATCAGCCAGAGGCCTGATTGAAGAGGAATGTTCTTGTCTGGTGCGTAAAATATATAATGAAGGTGGCAAGCAAACCTCCCTAGGGAAAGCATTCCACATAGGCAGAGCCACTACAGAAAAGGCCCTTTCCGTGTTGCCACACTCCGGACGTCACTTGGAAGAGGCACAAGAAGAAGGGCTTCAGATGATGAATGCAGAGTTCGGGATGTTTGTATCAGCGGTTCACAACCTGTGGGTCGCCAGATGTTGTTGGATTACAACTCCCATCACCCCTGAGCTCTGGCCTTGCTAGCTAGGGATGATGGGAGTTGTAGTGCAACAACATCTGGGGACCCACAGGTTCAGAAAGGCTGGTTTATATGATGAGAGGCGGTCCTTGAGGTTTTGCAGTCCTGAGCTGTTATTCTCCCATTGGATCACCCAGCCCTTCTAAATCATAAAAGGTAAAGATACCCCTAACCGTTAGGTCTAGTAGTGGACGACTCTGCGGTTGTGGTGCTCATCTCGCTCTATAGGCTGAGAGAGCCAGCGTTTGTCTGCAGACAGCTTCTGGGTCATGTGGCCAGCATGACTAAGCTGCTTCTGGTGAACCAGAGCAGCGCACGGAAACGCCATTTACCTTCCCACCGGAACAGTACCTATTTATCTTCTTGCACTTTGACGTGCTTTCGAACTGCTAGGTGCGCAGGAGCTGGGATAGACCAATGGGAGCTCACCCGTTGCAGGGATTAGAACTGCTGACCTTCTGATCGGCAAGCCGTAGGCTCAGTGGTTTAGACCATACCGCCACCTGCATCCCACTTCTAAATCATACTCTCAAGTAAAGGTGGATGAATATAGTTAAACCTCATATATATACAGTATATATATATATATATATGCAGGTTTTGGTGTCCTCGGGTGTCTTCCCGTGTAAAAGTTGGGGTGTCTAGGCGACGTTTCGACGAGGTCTCACTCGTCATCTTCAGGCTGGTGCTTTCAGCTTCTTGTTACTGGAACAGAGCAGGATCTCAGTGTTTGAGTTCCTATAAATACTGTTGAGGGGTGTGGTGTATAGCCTCCAATGTTCTGGGCAGAGAGGAAGTTCCCAGGCTAGTGTGCCTTTTCTTCTTTTGTTCCTTAATTGCTTGAGGGATATCTTGAGTGATTTCTTGAGTGATATCCTGAGTACCACTTAGGTGGGTCATTAGGTGTGGATTAGTTGCTAAAGCTTTTGTGTCTTGACCTCTTGAACTTTGTGAAGAGTTTTTCTGAGAAGATGGCTGTACTGCTTTGTTGTGCTCTGGCTTGGCTTCGTGTATAGGGGCGAGCTGTGGTTTTGTGGCCTGTGCCAGCCAGATCTGTGTAAAGATTGCAGGGGGGTGCAGCATCCGGAGGTGCCATCGTGGTTTGGCTACTGGATGGTGTCTGTAATTTATCTGTGGAGAGGGTCTGGGTTTGGGTCTGGTGTGGTTGATTGGTGATGGCGTTCTGTGTGCCTCTGGATCTGGTGTCAGTTTTTGTGGGGAGGGCTAATTTCCAGATGTCTGGCAAGCGGGATGTGTCGTCACGCTTGTTCATGTTGTGAGGGTGTTTCTCTATCTCGATGGCTTCCATGATTATTCTCTTGTGGTGATGTTCCATGTTAGAGAGCAATTTGGAATCTGCAAAATTAATTTCGTGTCCTGTTTCTTTCATGTGTTGGAAAAGAGAGGAAGTTTTATCTTCTTTTTTGACGGCATTCTTGTGTTCTGCGATACGTGCATTTATTCGTCTGTTTGTTTGTCCAATGTACGTGGCTGGGCAGACTTTGCAGGGTATTTCATAGACCCCTTGGTTTTCCAACTGGATTTTATCCTTGGGGTTTCTGAGGATATTGGCTATTTTTTGGTTGGCGCAAAAGGCTGTTTTGATATTGTGTTTATGGAGGATTTTGCTAATTTTATCTGTAGTGCCCTTGATATAAGGAAGGAGGGCCATGCCATTGTTTTCTTCTGTGTCTTGGTTTTTGGGGGGTGTTTCTTTTTGGATTAGCTTCGTAACCCTGTTTTGCTGGTATCCATTGGCAATTAACACATTTGAGAGATTCTGTAACTCAGTTGTCAAGTGGTCTTTGTCAGCCAGGCGTTTGGTTCTGGAGATGAGAGTCTTGGCTACGGAGTTTATTTGTGCAGGGTGGTGGTGTGATTGTGCATGTAAGTAGC